>JAJOZX010012548.1:0-96879 GCA_023014485.1 Bathynomus jamesi
AATCAAGCCGCTGGCACTGACATTTCGACGGTTGATAGCCTCAACACCATTTCGAAAAGGGCTAAGGTTTAATACGAGCAAATCCCGCACTCTGCCGCTAAGTTCCTTCCTTGGTCTTCACTGTCACTTTACTTCAGAAGCAAGGTATTTGTCAATCTCCTGAACAGACTCGGAGCATCCAACAACTACAAAGTCATTCAACATGAAAACAGTGTCCTCTTCCTTGTCCCAACGATTCACAGAGGAAGGATTGGTATGCCCGATGAATCTCCAGAATAGTGTCACACGATTAGTGCGACCGATAATATCGATCACAACCCATCCTTAACTACTGCGAAAGAGGCTTTCTATGGAACAGCTATAAGTGAACCAGGGACTCCTCGTGAACAAGAATCAAGGTGAGAGGTTCATGTCTAAGCTGCCTGCTAAAGTCGTATACGTTCGTACCAGCTGGATGTTGATGTCACAAGGGCTGCGATATCACTATTCTTCCAGTCACCATTCCGAAGAATTCATCCACCTTGGAAAAGGCCTTCAAAGAAGAATAAGAAAGGGAATGTGTACTGTGACCCCGCCAAACTCAAGGATCCTGCAGAAAGTGTCATGGCCAGGATATCACGCAGCAGAGTTAAATAATGCATATGCAGTGAAGGAAAGCTTCCAGCGAGCAAGGTTGTTCTTCATTGTTTTAAGAGGAAGTAAACTCTACTTCATTGATCAAACGGGCTGGAGAAACAAATGGAAGCTACCCACACGTCAATCCTGGGAAAAATCCCAGCGTCTGTTATGGACCCAAACTCAGTGGTCACCTGATTGACAATATAGCTTCGTGGTGTGACCTGGTGACCCGAAGGGTTGCACGTGTTCTATAAGGTGCCTTTACTTTTTTACAAAAGATCATTTTGATACCAGAACCACCTTTATAGACCTTTGGGGAACCGATCTAGAGGCATTTTTAGCACTTGACCTTGAAACCTTGACTGATTGATTTTGGCCTTGGAACCTTTGCCCTTTAGGGAAAAAAATTTCGACCACCCCCATAGAACATCTGTACCAAAATTCAAACGTTGGCGACCACTTGTGCAAATTTGCAGATATTCTCTTGACTATAAGAAGGAACCAGCTTCTGTGAAGCTATAAATCTAATTCTAAAAGATGTGGTGAGACTCACAACGCATCATGAAACTTAGTGCATCAGGAAGATAACTATATTACTTTATGACGGATTTTAAAATAATAAAAATTAAAAAAAAAAAAATGAAATTGATTCGATCCCGTATTTGAATCAAAAGAATTCTACGTGAAACGAGTCGAAAGACTTGCGCTTTTCCAAGCTGTGTAGACTATTTTAACAACTTTTGTATTCACTATATCTAGTCTAGGATTAAATCTTAATATAATTAACCAACGGCTATTATTCACCAGTACGAAGGCTATTTTCATGCTGATAGATTCTATCTAGTTCGAAAAGGTAAATTGGAGAAAACTGCCGAACAGTCAATCAAAGTCAACACTCATCGAATAAATGCAGCCCCCTTCCGGAGTCTTCTTTGCTATTCCAGACTTAATGATTCTCCCAACAGTATTACTTGACTTCCCTCTCCTCCCAACCATTTTTTAAATTTCATTCGTAAGGGATGTGTTTGTCAGTGGAGAGAGGAACTTTCAAAATATATTCTCTTAAGCTTCTTACCTAAAAGGGTTTAAAATGCTGCACGGGAAGTTCCAGTAATGCTATTGGAAAGATCATTATATCTGGAATAATAGGACCCTCTGCGTCCAGATGATGTAGTGACCCGTAGTTCGGATCCCACGTAAAGCTGTAGGGCTTCTCTGTCGCATAACCTTTGCCGTTACGGAAGGGTTAAACAACCCATGTATGTATGTATGTACACTGTACAGGGCGATTCATAAGTCCTGTCCCAAAGGTACTTACTGTATAGTTATTTTTGGGACAGGAAATTTGAATCACATGTATACCTTGCTTGATTATGAATATTAACACCATGTTACTAATTTTTTACTAAACACTTTCTGAGAAGAACATGGCTCGAAATCACACTGGACCTCCTTATCAAGTCTTAAGAGACTATCTTCACCGTCATCCTTTGAAATAATAATAATAATGACAGAAAAAATAATAAAAAATGTTTCTGGTGAAAATAATATTCACCTTTAATACAGTGATTTTGAGAATGATGAATTAACCAACACAGATCTCAGTTGAAGAAGTATTCGAAACTTCAATAATTTCAAGTAGAGGAAATGCCAACATTCTTTCAATTTCCGAACCCTGTTGAAGAATACTTTTTTATTCAACAATGCTTAACAACTCCACCAAAAGGAAGGATAATAGGCATTTTATGTAGTAATGCTCGAAGTTTCTTAAGAAAGTTGGTTGGCACTACAGTATATACTGTGTATGTATATATACCTGGATATAGAAATATAATTTTGTCACATCTATAAATAGGTAACCACATAATATAATAATAATAATAATAATAATAATAATAATAATAATAATAATAAATAATAATAATAATTTGACTAACGAATTAAAATCCGAGTCACGAGTTCAAAATGAAAAATTGTTTTCATAAAAAAACGTGCAACGCCAAAGTCATTATTAATTTCTATTTTCCAAACGTACCAGCAGTGAATTTAAATTGGGTTTGACGAAATCATAGTGCCTGATCTTAATTCCTTCTAAATATGCAATCATATTTCGGAAGTAAAGCGATTCTCAACAATCTGAAATGATATTTCCCATTTGGATGTAATTTTTTCTTTCCATGCAGGGTAATCAGCAGCTGAATCTTTACGGAAGTCACCCTTTTTACCAAGTTCAGGAAAATGACGAAAATCGCACGGTGTCTTTCTCCTGAACAGCAATGCCATCGGTACGTATATATATGTGGAATATTTTTACAGACGTACTACGTATCTCTATATTTTTAAAAGGCAACCACGGCGTCTAATGAAGAGATTCCTTTTCAGATACTGCTTCTGTCCGTTTGCTACTAACGAGTTAGATCGTTTTTTACAGTTTGTTCAGCCGATGGTGCTTGGAAATAATACTAACCGTTCAGGAGAGCCAGACAATGGCACAGCGCCCAGACCAGACTAATATGGCACATTTCGCTACCCCCCCCCCCCGATTAGTATTACCAGTACCACGGGGAGTCGAAGCCCCGACTTCAGTCTTCATTTCGCTATTACATGGAAGCGTTGTTAGGCCGGCCGCAGACAGGATCGTCTTGCGACTCAAGACTGACGACTTGAGTCGTCACGATCCAAGTCGTGAATCGTGAGTCGCAAGACGATCTTGTGCGCGGCCGGCCTTACCATGCACTGAGCGCCGGCGCTAGGATGCTTAATTAAAGTTCCTCCGTAATACATTTTAATTTTATGTATATATTCGTATAATGAGGCAAATTAGTGTATTTTCAGGTGTTGACATAATGTAACAGGTATATTTGTAACAAGATGAAATAACGGTCATGTATAAAAATTCATTAATTGTTACTTAAGAAATAAGATTAATGTTAAAATAAGTTATCAGACTTTAATTAGCTTTTTAAATTATCTGTTTACCTACCTACTATGTTATATATACACAGTATTTTAACATCTTGTATTCCTGTTAAGAAATTTATTTAAATATAAGTTTGCTTAAATTTAAAGGTTATCAATTTTGTCGATGAAATAGCGTAAATCGGGCCAATACCCACCTCGTTGATTGGATATTCTATCGGTGCTCTTAAAAACTAACAGTCTAGCTCTAGCCCATAAATAACTTGTCAATTAAATGTCGACAAGAATGGCGTTTGTTCGTGTTAATCATCAGCACCTTATAAATAAAGTTTCTATCTTCCACTCTGCTTTGTGCCCATAATCGAACCGGTTATAAGTAATTTCTTGCGTGAATTTTCTATTACCCGAGATTTAAAAGTTATAGGCCTTCCTCATTTAACGTGGGGTAATCTTTAACGTTCCATGAAGAGTCACTTTATCTTATTAAAACCCATTCCACAATATCGTTGTTAAAATCGCCGAAAATCGCCGAAAATCGCCGAAAATCACGCTTGATATTAAAAAAAAAAAAAAAAATGGCTCACTAACACCAGCACAAAGCATTATGGTGTACTATTAAACGAGTCTTTTATATAATAATAAAAAAATGCTAATTGTAAGAGAATTATGATGATGATAATTTATGAAGGAGGCGGATAAAGATAATGATAATGTTTACTGAATAGAAATAGCATAAGAATTTCAAAGAAAAGTTTAGAGAAGAATTTATCCCAGCTGCAATTTCGCACGAGCTATTTTGCGTTATTTGAGAGATGTGGAAAATTTGCGAAAAACAATTTCAAATATTCTCTCTGAAACAAAAATTTTGAATAGAAGTTTATCCCTCAAGTTATTCGTTTTTAATCACTAATGTTACAAAATAAACTTACGCGTGCACATTTTCGAAAAAAAGTTCGCCTAGAAACAAAGTTTCTAAAAACAAAAAAAATTACCAACTGGTGATAATCTGATTTTCGGTGGATATTTTATTATTTTGGTCACCAGTAATCAATTTTAAAAACAGAACCCAATCGCTACCAATTAGTAATTTTTCATGCTTTTATAGCGATGTTTCCAGGCGAACTTTTTTCCGAAAGTATGCCTATATATTGTTAATGAATTAATAATAACTGAAGTAATAGGTAAATTATTTTTGAAGTCTTATCCTCTAAAATGGTTTTTCATATAAAATGCAAGATTGTCTCTCGTCGTGAATTGCTGGTAGAGGAAGAGGTTAAATTCTACAGTTTTTACTTCATCAACGTTACACTTCATTGAACTTGGGAAAGTACTTATTAAGTGCAATAATCGTACTCTAATAAGATGGAAAGCGAAAAGGTAATCAAGTGGGTCCTGGATGCGTGTGATCAGTAGGAGCGCTAACTCTGAAACTACGAAAGGCGCGTTCGAGCCCCACTAGATCTTAATTTCTTACTTTTTTTATTTCCTTTATAACCTTTCCATCAGGCATCGAACTTCGTAAATCGAATTACGGGGTTTATTAAATGAAATAACTTTACAATACTTTTACAGAGAGCCCCCGTGCGTACGTTTCTATACTATTTCTAGATTTCTAACACTCAGATAATAACTTAACTATTCTAACACACTAAAATAGTGATTTCTAGTCATGCACAAATCACTAAATCATGTACGAGACTATTCTAAAAACTAAAAATTGTTCTCTTTTGCGATAGACTATTACTATTTCAGATTACCAATTCCTTGATTTTCCCGTCTTAACGTTTCGGACCATCGGAGGAGTTCTTGACTTCTTTCTCTTTGGGGGCCCTTCCCCCGAGGACGTCAATAAACAATATACCAGCCTCATCCACCGACCGGTTCTGCCTCCTTACTGGGCACTCGGTTTTCAAATTTGCCGGTAAGAGTGAGCCCCAGAAAGGTTTTCAATTTAATATGTAATAAAGCTAGCTCTCTCTCTTTCTCTCTCTTTCTCACACACATTTCACTTAAGACCCTGGATATATAAAATATGCATACAGTCAAATTGTCAGACCTTTCCCACTCCCAAATGGAAAGCAAAAGATATGCAAATATTTCCGATAATATCGCCTTTGTTTATTCAGGTGAAAATAATTTTTTTTTTAAAAGGAAAATATTCAATCTAAACATTTAAAGATACACCCACACACACAACCCACACTCTGACCAATATTCCTCCAGTGAAACATTCATTATCAAATATGATTACGAAATGTCATATATTTGAAACAGGAGTTTCCGCCGATAAGTTTAGTATAAACCTTATTTCAACCATAAGAATATTGCCTATATTTTAATATTGGTACACAAGAATCTTTCGGTCAATTATTTCATCTTGACATTTATCAAATCTATATAATGAATATAGGAATATTTAGTCTGTTACAGAGTACTCTAATAAAGAGACATTTCATCCTGCAGGTATGGATACAAAAACACAAATCATATTAGGCAAGTTTTAAACAGGACAAGTTATTACGAAATCCCACAGGTAAGATTACAGTATATATATCTATATATATATATATATATATATATATATTTAAATTTATAAAAGTGTTGTGTGTTTGTTGGGTGGAACGTCAATTCGATGGCGGGGTTCGGATCCACTGGCCTTGGAGTATTTGGGTTGTTCTTTATAGTTACTTGGGCATGAGGATGGCATCGATGCTTGGTTGATAAGCCGCTTGAAAGGATCAATAATCGTGATGCAGCTCACATCACTATTATGACAACTAATCTGGGTAAATGAACCGGCCTAAGGCAACGGGTTTATACGAATAACATAGGTTTGAAGTCAGTAAAAGAATTGCCCAGGGTGCGGCTCGACTCGGCCTTTCATACATTTGAGTCTCGCGCATGCGCATTGAACCCAAGCTTTGAGAGCTTGGCATTATTTCGCATTGTGCATACCGGAAGCAAGCGATACGCCCCCTCCGGGAAAGGTTCGTCATTCTATACAAATATATATATATATATATATATATATATATATATATTATATAATTATATATATATATATATATATATACTATATATATATATACATACATACATACATACAGGGTGTCCCGTAAGTCTGGAACCATAGGGCAAAATGATAAAACGGCAATAAAAACGCCGAAGACACTTTTGGGAACCGTTTGTGAAATGAGCGAGGATGGTAGCGGCTGTATTATCGTCGGTGGATGTCCTCGGAGGTCCACTGCGCGGTTTATCTCCTATGGATCCGTTTCCCTGAACTTTGCTACAAGTTTGCCGACATAGCTGTGTGTTATCGGCGCGCGGTCCGGATGCAATCTGTTAATTTCCTCAGCGACCTCCCTCTGACTCCGACTTCCTACGAGCAGAATTACCTGGATGCGTTCTCCTTACTCAAAGCACATCATGGGCACTTCCATAACGGAAAAACATAATTACTTATTTTACTCTATGGTTCCAGACTTATGGACACCCTGTGTGTATATATATATATATATATATATATATATATATATATATATATATATATATATATACATACATTCAACTGCAAAGAACACGCAGTATAAATAACGTAAAGAAACGACGCTTGTATAGGAGATATTCCGCGCAAGACGAGAGAGAGAGAGAGAACGGAACAAGTGAAAAATGAGGTAACCACCTGGGTGGTTACCTCATTTTTTCATTTGTTCCGTTCTCTCTCTCTCATATTAGGGTGAACCAAATGTAGGTGGACAGTAAATGATAACGTTTATTTTGAGAATACATATTTAATTTTTTTGTATACTATAATACAAAATAAAATTTAAAAAATTTAGTTATAATATTTAATATAATAAAAACAACAAACACCATAGTTATAATGAACACATAGTATATAAATATAAAACCAAACCGTATTCAACCTACTGTCCACCTACTTTTGGTTCACCGTGTATATATATATATATATATATATATATATATATATATATATATATATATATATATATATATATATATATATATATATATATATATATATATATATATATAGGGTGGCGCAAAAGTCAGGAACCATAGGCACATTTTATTAATTATAATAAATGTTCGAATTGGCGGCTTCCACTTGGAGACACTTTCTGACGCGTTGAATGCATGATGTTTGAACATTCCTTAACACATTGGTACTGATTTTGGCACACTCAGATGTGATCTTATCCTTTAGAGAACGTATGGTTTTGGGTCGATCAGCATAGACTACCGACTTGAGATGGCCCGACAAGAAAAAGTCAAGGGGTGAGGTCTGGAGACCTAGGTGGCCATTCGACGGGCCCTCGCTATCCGATCCACTTGCTTGGGAATGTTTCAGCTAAAGAGCTCCGGACGATGGTTGCGAAATGTGGTGGTGGACCATCCCTGCTGAAACCACATCTCCGCCGTTCTGCCAATGGAATGTCGTCCAGTATGGGCATTAAAAATGTTTTGCAGCATATGCAGTATGTTTCACCTGTTATACTGCCGTCAAAAGTACGGACCAATTAACCGATCCTCCCAGAGCGCAGCCACACCATAATTCGTGGATCGAATTGCACATGTCCTTCCTCCATCCAGTAGGGGTTCTCATTGGCCCAATAGCGTGCATTATGCCTATTGACACGACGCTGAGGTGAATATCGCTTCGTCGCTGAAAACAAGATCCTTCGTTGAAGCTGTCCGATGTTGTAGAAACCACTGGCCAGAACTCTACAGGAACGGTTGTGTCGTCACCGTGCAGTTCCTGAACGAGTTGACTTGAGGGTGGAAACGATTTGTTGTTAAGAATTCGCTGAATGGATCTTCTGGAGACACCGTTTCTGGGATAACTTTCTTGAGGACATACGTGGCTGTTTTCGAGTACCGTTAGTGATGTTGCTGCATCGGTTGAACTTTTTGGCCGGCCACTACGCGGCCGATCATGAACACTTCTCGTTTCTTTGAAGCGAGTGAACAGTTTTCCAACTAATGCCTGAACAACTGGCGGTCTCTCAGGGTGTTTGTCATTTAAAGCAGATCAATTGATCGGTGCGTTACCACGCCTTACACACATTAAAACCATCTCCACCCGTTCATTTATTGCCAATTTCTGTGCCACAAGTTCAACAACAAAATCTGAAAAGAACAAAAACACGTTTTAAAACAAAATTATTAAATGTGCCTATGGTTTCTGACTTTTTGCGCCACCCTGTGTATATATATATAGATATATATATATATATATATATATATATATATATATACAGGGTGTTCCCGTAAGTCTGGACCCATAGGGCAAAATTAATAAATTACAAAAGTCCAAAAATTTAGTACATAATCTGTTCAAAGTGTCCGCCGTTGTGTCGCACACATAGTTCAAGACGCAATCTCCACTGCGCAGCACTTTCTGAATCACAGTCGCAGAAATTTCTTGACACACCTCCACAATGCGGCTTAAGGTGGAAAATGTTCTGAATTTTGACCTCGTACACTTTGGCTTTCAAGTGGCCCCACAACTTGAACTCTTCCTCTCTAGTCAGTGACATGGTTTACCTGCAACATAATAAAAAAATATATTATAAATCCCTATGGGTCCACACTACGGACACCGTAAAAATATTTCAAGATTCATATATTCGACAAACTTCATTAATTTTTTTTAAATTGCCGCACGAGTATGTTTGAAAAAGTAATTACAGTTTCAGTATATAAATTTGCACTTAAAAATACATCAATATATTTAAATAAACTGGAGGAGATTTATTCAAGTAGAAATTTTTTCTTTGGAATATTAGGTCAACTTGAATATTCATTTCCTTTATGGTAAAAGTAAAACTATTTTAAAACTAAGTAGGATTTTTTTATGCTAGAAATACGATTATTTTATTCACATATCTTTGAAGAGTTTTTACTAAATATATATTATATATATATATATATATATATATAAGCAACAACCACAGGGAAAAAGGAAAAGAAACGAAATCCTAGCGCTTTCGTGATATATTCACATCTTCAGGGACAAGATGTGAAAATGTGAATATATCACGAAAGCGCTCGGATTTCGTGTTTCTTTTTCCTTTTTCCCTGTGGTTGTTTGCTTATTAATAAGATCACGTGTTATTCTGATTTTACTGCTATTATGTGTGTGTGTGTGTATATATATATATATATATATATATATTATATATATATATCAATAATACATTTTGAAACGTTGGTTACCAAGCTAAATAAAGTATAGTGACACATTTTAGGTTTAATCTATTTCCCTGGCAGGGATGAACGAAGTTATAACAAATAACGAGTGAAATCCTACAAATATTAGAGATATGCACTTTTTATAATCAGATTAACTTGCAATGCAATTACGAATTTACATACGATACATAGTTTTCATGTTAATTAAAGAGAAATGCGTAAACACGGTGCCAACAAATTAGTAACTAGAAGGCGGTCAAGAGAATTCACCGACCCTTCACCGACCAAGTACTTACTTGTACTTGGTACTCAAGTACCAATTTTTAGGTACTTATACTTGAAATTTCACAATAGTCTGACTTGTACTTGAGAAATGTACTTGAAACCATTCAAGTACTTTCAAGTATTTTTCAAGTACTTCAAGCATTTGGTAATGAATCTCGACGAAATTGGTAATGAGTGCCGTATGACTTGATAACTTTGAAAGTCATGTTTGTGAAGTGTAATGATCATACGTACAAATATGTAGATGCTTGGTTATGAAATGAGAGAGATTAAGAGTAAGACATCCTGTGCAGAGTTAAAAGGGTGGCTAGGCATTGAGTGTCAGTGACGTCATGGTTATAAATACAATTTTTTTTAACTATAGTCCATGTGATGTATATATGGACCTTGTGAAGTATTGAGTTTACTCTTTGCACCAGTTGTTGATTCAGTTTCATCATTGTTTTTTATTTCACTTAATTTAGAAATACTTATGATGATAATCTTCTTTTGCCTCAGGATAAGGGACAAATTTGCATTTAAACCGGGTTTAACTTATTCCTTTCATATTTCGAAAACAACTTACTTTCAGGTTAAGCATTTAGAGTGTCAGTAAGGTCATGCTTATAGGAAACATTACTTATTTGTATTATTGGTGTAACTATAAGCCTTGTGATGTTTACAGGGCTTTGTGATGGGTTTGCTTTCATTTTTTGTGAATAACAAAAAATGTAAACAAATAAGGCTAAATTTAATTTCTTCCATGAAAGTACGTGTATTTGTACTTGACAATTAAGTACTTGGAATTACTTGACCAAATTTTCTACATCAAGTACTTGCACTTACTTTCTCAAATTCCTGAAGTACTTGTACTTGAGAAAAAGTACTTGAACCCAAGCCTGGTTTTTATCCAACAATGAAATGTAACTGCTTCAGGGTAAACTTTGTTTGCCATTTAAACAATAATTCAACATCTGCGTAAGTTGTAAACTAAGTCATAAACATCTCGGTTTGCTAAACTACTTGCAAATACGCATCTCTTAATAAACAATAAACTCAGAATCTTAATAAAGTGTTGATCTTAGAATTATAAAAGGGTGATCCAGAGAAATGGGACCCAAAAGAAACCCCTGTAACTCTTAAAGTATAAGTCCTTTTATAAAATCATACGCATCATTCGAAAGAGGATAGTTACAAGTTTGTACAGGATTGTATAGGTTTTGACAATACAAGACAAGATAAGATACAAAGGAAATAAAAGTGTTAGTTAAAACTAACCCTTCAAGATGACTGCATGGACTGTGGAACAGCTGCGTTTCATAATTGAGCAATATTATAAGCATGGAAGAAGTGTAGTTTCAGTTCAAAGATCTTTCAAGACAAATTTTCAGATGTCAAAATCACCTAAGAGCTGAAACTACACTTCTTCCATGCTCATAATATTGCTCAGTTATGAAACGCAGCTGTTCCACAGTCCATGCAGTCATCTTGAAGGGTTAGTTTTAACTAACACTTTTATTTCCTTTGTATCTTATCTTGTCTTGTATTGTCAAAACCTATACAATCCTGTACAAACTTGTAACTATCCTCTTTCGAATGATGCGTATGATTTTATAAAAGGACTTATACTTTAAGAGTTACAGGGGTTTCTTTTGGGTCCCATTTCTCTGGATCACCCTTTATAATAATAATAATTATAAATGGATGGGTATTTGTATTCTTTTTTAGCATTTCCAATTTAAAAACAAACAAATATTCATAAATACATATCTGAGAAAAGTATTGAGAAATTAATGTTATACATACATACATATATATATATATATATATATATATATATATATATATATATATATATATATATATATATATTTGTCGGGTTTTAAATAAATGTTCAAGATCGACCTGTGTTCGACCCCTTTGCGGCGTCTCGTCTTATTTAGGGGCCATTTTTAGCGGTACTCCTTTACCCAACCAAAGGAAGGAGGAACAGTTGGGTTGGGCTGCATGCCTCCTGCCCGCACTAGGAATCGAACCCGGGCCGATGGATTCGTAGTCAACGATGTTAACCACCGGACTTGACTACAACGCTAACCACGGAAGTTTTTGCGAGCTTGTTTGGGAGATGGAATATTAGAGGTTTAAAAGAAGATGTAAAGATGGAACAAGTGGCCAAGATTTGTCAGGACGGCCGTTTTGACTTACAGATGCGCGAAAAAGTATTCAGACCTTGCCGAATTTCCCATCATTAGAGGTTAAAGCTATTTTTTACTTTCACCTCTGTTGTTATATGTTCTTATAAATAACGATGAGTAACATTTTAATAAAAAGAAACGTTCTTTTAACAATTAAATATTAACAATCAAAAACTACAGTGGCGCTCATAAGTATTCGTACAGAGAAAATTTTCAGTTATAATCGCCCTTATCTTTTGTACCATGCATAAGATAGTTGTAAAAAGTTTACCGTTTGTTTAGGAAAATTTAACAAAAAAAAAAATCTGTTTAACTCCAACATATAATGTAAAATATCAAAGAATTTGAGGAAAAGAAACTTAAAATGCAAAAATTTTCGTACATTTATTTCTAATAATATTAAATACTTTGTGTGTCCACCTTAGGCTTGTATGATTTCAAATTTTTATCAGTAGTTGGCTGTTCATTGATTAGAGACTGTCAGCAATTCTGAATTACAGAATTTTCTCTGTGAATCTTCATAGAAGACGGATAATAATACAAGCCATTAGTAAGCCAATGGGTCGTTGTGGAAAAAACTGTCTATTGTCTACAGATCTTAAGAGATCTGCTATTGCTGCACACGAGTCTGGAAAGAGTTATAGGAAGATAGGAGAAGAATTCGAATTTCATTTACGACGGTTAATGCAGTTATAAAGAAATGGAAAGGCTTCGGAACAATCAAAACTTTACCATGGTGTGGGCGACTTTGCAAGATGTCAGAACGTCGGATTGAAAGAATGGCTACTGTGAATCCACGAATGACTGCAGCCTGCAGGTGATATTTGTCAAATATAAAGACTGTCTAAGATCGATGTCCAGCCTTCTACTGTATGTCTTACATTGAGAAAAAATGGTCTGCATGGAAGAGTTACACAGAGAAACCTCTGCTACGAAAAGCGCACAAAGAAGCTCGTTCAAAGTATGCAAAAGACCATCAAAATGATGGATTTGCATTTTGGAAGAAATTTCTCTGAACAGACGAGACCAAACTTGACTTATTCGGGAACAACGAGCAACGGTATGTTTGGAAAATATCAAACGCTGCATTCGAGGAAAAAAACATCCTTCCTACAGTTAAACATGGTGGTGATAGTTTGTTTCTTTGCGGATGCTTTAGTGCTCCTGGTCCAGGAAAGCTTGTTCTCATCAATGAGATCTTGAATTCGGAGAAATATCAAGGAATTTTAGAAGAAATTGTACTGCCTTCATTTCAGGAATTGCGAATGAGTCGCAATTGGGTACTGCAACAAAATAATGATCCAAAACATAAAAGCAAGAGCACCATCAAGTGGCTTCAACAAAATAACTTTTAGGCTTCTTGAGTGGCCCAGACAAAGCCCAGCTCTTAATTTAATCGGAAAGTTATGGTTTGATTTAAAAAAAAGTTATCCGCAAGAGAAACTCTTCGAATTTGTGAATTGCAACAATTTTGTTTAGAAGAATGGGGGGCTAAAATTTCTACTGAGCGACGTGAATTCTTGTAGAAAAATACCCAAAACGAATCAGTGAAGTCATTCAAGCAAAATTGGACATACAAAGCATAAATAATTTTGTAAGTAAATGTACGAAAACTTTTGCATTTCAACTTTTTTTTTTATTTTCTTCAAATTGTTTGGTTTTACATTATATGTTGGAGTTGAACTAATTTTTTTTTACTTGTTAAATTTTTCCAAACGAACTGTAAACTTCTCATAACTATCCTATACATGATACAAAAGATAAAGACGAATATAACTGAAATATTTCTCTGTACGAGTATTTATGAGCGCCGCTGTAAATATGCTTTGGGTCATACCTCAAAATTGACAAAGACCGGTGAACATTGAGTGGAGGTTTGTCAAATCATAGGATCATATTATTATTATTATTAACTACACCATCCATCGGATTTTCAGAAATGATTCTTATGAGCATTTTATAAAACGATATTGAGGTTTCACGCTCTCTTGTAATATAGAGCCTAATTTCACTTCTTTACCCTGACTGGAGACATTTTGAGAATTTCTCATGAGCCACTGACTACCATCGAAAACGCCTCATTAATTACATTCATTCAATCATTCAGTACTTTAACGATCTATAAGTGTTTACAAAATTAAGCTGAATTCGGAGTGATCATGGTCTGATTAGGTTCCGTGTGTGCGTCCCTCGGGTGAAGCGTAGTAACTCGAGAGGCAGTAAGCTCGATCTCCGGCGGGCGGACTTTGTTAGCCTCAGGGATAGCGTAGGTGAGATGGGGTTAGAGGGCGGCGGCGATGTTGAGCGAGTGTGGAGTGCATTCCGGGACGAGTTTATGGTGTTGCAGTCTGCTGCCATACCCTCAAAACCGGTCACCCCTGCTTCAACGCAGCCTAAGTGGTTGAATCGTGACATCGCTTCGGCTATCCGAAATAGGAAAGTAGCGTATAGGAGGGCGAAGGCCAAACGTTCCCACGAGAACACTGAAGCGCATGTCCGCCTGTGTAGGGAAGTGAAGGCGAAGGTTAGACTAGCGAAACGTAACGAAGAACTACGGGTGGCAAGCCTCTGCAAGGAGAACCGTAAGGAGTTCTTCAGTTATGTTAATAGTAGAAAGCCCATTAGAAGCATAATAAAGTTAAAGGACCGAAGCGGCATTCTGCGGACCTCCGACGCGGACATCGCCAATGTGCTTAATGAGTACTTTGCGGGAGTGTTCACCAGGGAGGACACCCGCATCATCCCCGAGCCAGGCGTGAGGCACGAAGGTGCTGGCTTGGATAGTGTGCGATGTACCGCGACAGTCGTTGCCGATAGACAAACTGAGCGCGTTTAAGGCTCCTGGGCCAGACCAGTTTCTCCCCAGAGTGTTGCGGGAGGTGCGCGACCAGGTGGCTCCCCACCTGGCTACAGTCTTCAACAAATCGTTGGAGACGGGCCAGGTGCCTGGTGACTGGAGGGAAGCCAACGTGACCCCTATCTTTAAGAAAGGGGATCACGAAAGTCCAGGGAACTATCGTCCCATTAGTCTCACTTCAGTTGTAGGTAAATTATTAGAGGGGATAATAGCCGATAGGATCGTTGACCATTTGGATTCCCACAAGCTGCTTTGGGACTCCCAACATGGGTTTAGACGGCATAGGTCGTGTCTCACCAACTTGCTCGAGTTTTTCCACGTCATGTTGAGTGAGTACGATAAGAGTAGGGCGATTGATATACTTTATCTCGACTTTCAGAAAGCCTTTGATAAGGTACCTCACCGCCGGCTAATGGCGAAAGTGCGCGCGCTGGGTATCGGTGGGGAAATAGGTAGGTGGATTGAAAACTGGCTGAGGAATAGGCGGCAGAGGGTGGTAATTAAAGGGGCTAGTTCGGGTTGGGCCTCGGTCACTAGTGGGGTTCCTCAGGGTTCCGTTTTCGGGCCGCTGTTGTTTATCATTTACATAAATGATATCGACGGTGGCATCGTCAGTCGGATCGCCAAATTCGCTGATGACACCAAGCTTGGGGCCAATGTTGGGACGCCCGAAGCGATCGAGGAACTGCGTGCGGACCTAGGTAGGATAGGAGAGTGGTCCGAAAAATGGCAAATGCCGTTTAACTTGGGTAAATGCAAAGTGATGCACATTGGCTACGCCAATCCCAAGTCGGACTACTCGATGTTGGGTAGTAATATCGAGGTGACTGATTTAGAAAAGGACTTGGGTGTGCTAATTAGCAGCGATCTTAAGTTTACGAAACAGTGGTAGAGGTGGAAAAGAAAGCCCAGAAACTATTGGGTTATATCAGGAGGCAATTTCAGTTTCGGAACAAGGAGATTGTGCTCTCACTGTACAATTCCCTTGTTCGGCCGCACCTGGAGTATGCTGTGCAGTTCTGGTCGCCCACCCTCAGGAAAGATATTGAGAGGCTGGAGCGAGTGCAGGCGAGGGCCACAAAGTTAATCCCTTCCGTTAGGCATATGGGCTACAATCGACGGTTACGCGCCCTGAACTTGTTTTCGCTTGAAACTCGGAGGCTGCGCGGTCAACTGATCGAGGTTTTCAAGCTCTTACGCGGGTTCAACGATGTCGATTTTAGAAGTATGTTTAGTTTAAATGATAACCCAACTCGCAACAATGGTTGGAAGTTGGATTTGAAACGGTTTAGGACTAGTGTGTGTGGGAATTACTTTACGTATAAGATCTGTGACACATGCAACAGGTTACCTTCGGAAGTTGTGAACAGTTCCTCTGTGGATCAGTTCAAGAAAAGGGTAGACGAAATCTTGCACACTATTTGAGTGTGTAAAGACATTTAGGACCTCAGTCTGCGGAAGTTTCTTTTCCTATAAAATAGTTAATATCTGGAACCAACTTCCCTCAGAGGTTGTTTCCAGTCAAAGTGTAAATGTGTTTAAAAATAGGCTAGACAAAGTACTGAATACTCTCATAGTTAAGACTAAAACATAAGAAAACTCTGCAGGAGATCGCTTGCACGGTGTCTCTGTGAGCAAGCTAAATATAGAGCTATTTATATATTCTCCACTTTCCTGTAAAATTTCCTTGGCTACTTTTCCAGGGTCAAGGTATTTTCTTCAACCTTTTTCCGTACCTGCCTCTGGCAGGGAGGGAGCGGAGGGTGGGGAGAGAGCCTTCTACTTTTCTATCCAGTTTTCTACTACTGCTAGGATAGTTGAAAGAAAAATAAACTTTTACAAAATTTTCCCTGGCACCCGTTGCCATTGGTACCTCCTCGGTATGGGCCGCAAGGCCTTTTGAGGTGGTACTTTTCCTTGTAACTCTCTCTCTCTCTCTGAGCACCAAAAGCCTGTGGAGCTCGCATAAATAACGATAACAAATTTTGGAAATTTGTTAAGAATCAAACGGGTGTCAAAAGTGTTCTCCCTCTGACAATCGATGGGGTATCGGGGGAAGATGCAATTGCAAAACTGTGGAAAAACCACTACTCTAACATTCTTAACAGTGTGAGTAGGGATAATCTTAAGATAGATTGCAGCGAAACGCCTGTGAGAGGGACAAGGGAAAATACTTTGATATCAGTTCCTGAAGTAAAGAGGTTAATTAAAGAGTTAAAGACTGGTTTTGCGTCAAGGGTAGATGACCTATCGAATGAGCACTTAAAATATGCCATTGATTTAGTATGTTTGCATATATCATTGCTCTTGTAAGCCATGAGGGTATATATCTTACCTCTGGTCAAAAATAAGTATGGAGACATTCTGTTCAGCAATAATTACAGGCCTATTGCTGTCGCTTCCTGCTTCTCGAAACTACTAGGAAAACTCTTGTTACTCCGATTAAATGATTACCACCAATGGACATCTCCTAATCAGTTTGGTTTTAAAAGGTCCCACTCAACTGACCTGTGTATCTATGTACTTAAAGAAACAATGTTTAAATATATTGACAGTAATTCAACTATTTATACCTGTTTCCTAGATATAAGTAAGATATATGATAGAGTGAACCACAATATTTTATTTAAAAAATTAGAAGGCAGGAAGGTTCCCATGAACATATTAAATTTATTGAAATTTTGGTATTCCCACCAATCTTTTACCGTTTGGTGGGGCAATGTAGGCTACTATCCGAATGTTTTGGCTCCTCTTGCGGGGTGAGACAAGGCTCCTTTCTTCCCCTATGCTGTTCAATGTGTATATTGACGAATTAATTGCTTCACTTAATGAGGCAACAGTGGGATGTTGTATAGATAACACAAGGATAAATAACTTATTTATGCCGATGATATGGTGTTAATAAGTCCCTCTGTTAAAGGTCTGAATGGGCTACTAAAAGTCTGCGAAGTTTATTCGCGGAAACATGATATTCTTTTTGATGTTACAAAAACTAAGGCTATGCAATTTCATCCTAAAAGCTGTAATCAGCCAGCTGATATTAGGTTTAAAATGAAAGGTGAAGTAATTGAGGAAGTACAAGAGTAAGTATTTGGGTCAAACTATTACAATTTCAAAGCCTTTGTGCTAAAGCAAATATGACTATAAGGAACTTCCAGTTCTGTACAGGTGAAGCTAAAGACACTCTCTTTCGTACTTTCTGCAGTAATGTATACGGAGAGCAACTCTGGGTGAATTATAAAAAAGGTTCTGGCAGAACCCTAAATTTGCTATACAACACGTCTTTTAGACTTGCATAAATGCTCAGCTTCGCAAATGTTTGCTACCTGCAATGTCCCAAGCTTCCCGGAGGTAACATGACGTGCTCAATACAGTCTAATGCAAAGAATTAAAAAATCAACCAATCCGATTATCCAAGCTATCCACGAGTCCTGCCGTTTATCCTCTAAACTATGGAATTCTTGGTACGAAAACGTCTGTCTGTAGCTCCACTAAATTTCGACATTACTATTATTTCTAATCAACTGTATATATTTCTATTCTTAGTATGTGAACTGTCATTGTATTAATAATATTTATCATAAGGACTATAGTTTACCAATAAACCTTTTAATTTTCATTTTCATACATAAGGGGCCTATATACTGTATATAATTACGACATTAACTCTGCGGAATATAAAACTAATATTTAACTATGTTTGACTTTGTAAACATTGGGAGGAATAAAAATATCGCCAGCCAAAAGTTCACTCAAAGTTCGGCATAATAAGAAAATTAAAAAAAATATATATAAAATATGAAAATCTATTCCCACAAACTCATCAACATCTTCATTAGCATACTTAGAACTCTAATTTAGCCAAAAATGAACGTTCTAGCTCAATTAATAACAGATACTTTTGCCAGAATATTGCTGAACTTTGGAGGCGATTTCTGACGAATTTTAATTTTGGCGCTTAGGTACCTTAAGACGCGGGGCCCCTCATATATACAGGGCGTCCCAAAAAAATGTATACACACTTTAAATAATTATAAAGGCAGTGTTTATTAAAATACATTTCATTTTCAAAATGTAATAGAATCTACAGACATTATTTAATTGTTTTGTCAACGCCTGTTTTCAAACCGACGTCCGTTCTGGTCCAGGCACTGCTGATAACGCGAAGCAATGGAATCGCAAACATCACGAAACATTTCGTTTGGTATTTGTGTGCATTCTCGTTCAATGGCTGCTCTCAATTCAGCGACTGTTGCAGGTTTTATAGCGTAGACTTTGTCTTTTAAGTATCCCCATAAAAAAAGTCTAGTGGTGTGAGGTCTGGTGAACGCGGAGGGTATTCTACGAAACCCCTTCGTCCAATCCACATCCACATCGTGCCAAGTACCACTCGCAATACTCCACTCTTCGGTCCGGATCATCATCTTCATTAATAGCATGGACTAATCTTGGAATGTAACTTTTCCATTGACAGCGCTTCAAAATGCGTTGGACAGACGATTCTGAAATTCCTACCTCACGGCTCGCTTGCCGCACAGATTTTCTTGGACTTTGGTGATACGTTTCCAGTACTCTTTCTTGCTTTGTGGGGCTTGTCGATGTCCGTGGTCTTCCGGAACGCTTCTTGTGGACATTCTGAACAGTTCCATCGGCTTCAAACTTATCTCTAATTCGAGTGATGGTAAGTCGCGTTGGTGGATCTGGTTTGAAACTCCCTCCTAAACTGTCTTTGCACTTCAACTGCGTTTTCACACTTCCAGTAGCATTTTAGAATGAATTTCCTTTGTTCAAAGCTTAGTCTGACTGCCATTATTAATTCTAATGGGTTTAACTTGGAAAGAAAGAAACATCAATTGAGCTATCAGCTGTTAAAGTGTGTATACATTTTTTTGGGACGCCCTGTATATATATATATATATATATATATATATATATATATATATTCTCCCCTACTATGGGAATATAAATTTATGTTTACCCCATGCCAAATCAAATAGAAAAGGGAGAGAGCGAGTGATCAGGACGGAGTGCGCGCGGTCTGTGGACAGAACACCCTCCATATATGGTAAAGTGGGCGGGGCCTATGTTGCCATGGCCCGCGTCAGGGAGCGAGTTAGTGACTGCCAGTTTCCAGTCAGAGCTCATGGGCGAAAGTCTTTCTATCCAGTACTGACATATTTTTTGTCCCTTCCATAACCATGCCAAACACTGCACAAAGCATATTAAGCACTCCTTTTTCAACACTTAGTTATGAGGACAAGTTGAAAGTGTTAGAGGAAGGAAGGCCATGTCCAGCACTCCCAAACTTGATTAGTCAACACAAAGATAAAAAGTCTGGATATACAAGGCATTTTTCAGTTTCTCAGTATAAATCTGTTGAGTGGCTGATTGGTTGTGAAGAGCTTTCTAAACTTTTCTGTTGGCCATGTTTATTGTTCTCAAAAGAAAATAATGTCTGGAATAAACAGGTATATTTTGATCTCAATCATCTGTCTGCTGCTCAGCAGAAACATGAGAGATCGCAAGGCCATGTTCAGTCTTTTCTTAGCCATAAAATGTTTGGCAAGCAAAGAATTGACACATTAATTGATAAGCAAAAGACACATGAAGTAAGCAGACACAATGAACAAGAAAAGAACAGAGAAATTCTAAAACGGCTTATTGATGTAATATGCTATCTTGCTAAGCAAGAACTTCCTCTGCGAGGTTATGAGGCTTCAACTTCAGTGAACAGAGGAAATTACATAGAAATTCTAGAATTGCTTCGGGAGTATGATTCTCTTCTAGATAATCATTTAAATACATCCACTTTGTTTCAGGGAACTTCTCCTACTGTGCAAAATGACATAATCAAAGCTATAGCCTCTGTAATGAAAGACAATATGAAAAAGGAAATTGATTCAGCAAGATTTCTTTCTATAATGCTTGATGACACCTCGGATGTTACGTCAAAATCACAGCTCTCAACAGTTTTGCGTTTTGTTCATGAAGGTAAAATATATGAAAGATTCGTTGGATTTACTGATGTTAGTAGCGACAGAACCTCTGGTGGCCTGTTTAAGCATGTAGTGAACATAGTTGAGGAATATTAGATCGAAAGCAAGTTAGTTGGACAGACTTATGACGGAGCATGTGTAATGAGTGGACATGTAAATGGCTTGCCTTGCAGAAAAAAGTCATTGAAGCTTATCCTCTTGCCATTTTTACGCATTGCTATGCTCATGTTCTGAATCGTTTTACAGCAAAGCCTTTCCAGTAAAACAGTGCAAACACTTTTTCCAAATTCTGAGTGGAGTAGCTGCTTATTTTTCCAAGTCTTCTAAAAGAGTACATGCTTTAAATGAATTTGTTTCCAGAAGATTGCCCTCTGTTGCTCCAACGAGATGGGACTTCACATCTCGTTTAATAAATACTGTAAAAAGTTACAGACGCAGTCTTACTGATTTCTTCAAGGATGTAATCGAAAATTCTGCAGATTGGGAGACGGATGCAGTAGTAAAAGCAAGGGGATTCTTGTCATTCTTGGAAGATTTTCAAACAATATTGTTCCTTGAGATTTTTTCAAAAGTGTTTAGGTATACTGATGTTTTGTAACAATATATTAGAGTGAAACATTTGATGTGCTGTACTGTAGTAAGAAAATAAGTGACGTTACACAACAACTGAAATGTGATAAGGATCACAGTTTTGAAGAGCTATGGCTTTCGGTTGTGTCTGAAAAAGATGAGCTCCATGATCCACAATCCACAGCCTAAAAGATGCAGACGAGAGATAGAAAATGACGGAAAAGATGCTTATCACCAGTTGTTTTGCAAGATCATGAATAGCATCATCGATAATTCACACTAATATTCTTCTCTCTCTAAATTAGAGTTTTTTCACCTTCTTGCGCCTGAAAAATATGAAGAGTACAAGGTAAGCTTCCCAGATAACCTACTGAACAAAGTAAGAGACTTTTATGGAACACTGTTTGAGTATGTGCGTCTCAAGAATGAACTCATGGTACTCTATTCAAGTTCAGAGTTCTCGGGCAAACATGTTCATGAACTAATGAACATAATGAGAGTGAATCAACTCAGCTGCGGATTCAAAGAAGTCTATAAACAGCAGAATTGATCTTAACAATTCCAAGCACCACTGCTTCAGTAGAACGTTCTTTCTAGGCCCTAAAACGAATAAACACATGCTACCGGGGGGACACAAAGGCAGGAAAGGCTATGTGGTCTTAGTTTGCTTTCGATAGAAAAAGGGTTGCTAATAGACTTGAAGCAAAGAAGTTCCTTCTATGATGACGTTATTGCTCACTTTTCTTCTCAGAAAAGAAGACTTGAGTTTATATATAAATGAAGTCGTCGGTTGAAAGGATGCTGTAGGAAATTGGTGTTAGTTTTTTTTTTTACTTTTAAGTTAAGGTTCACCTATTTCTTCCAGTGCTTTGTTTATTCTTAAAAGTGTGGATTACTTATGTTCATATGCTTAACATATTACACTGCTTAGACATGTGAAGCAAAGAAGTTCCTTATATGAGGACGTTATTGCTCACTATTTTTCTCCAAAAAGAAGACTTGAGTTTGTGTGTAAATAAGTTCGATGCTTAAAGGAACACGTAGGAAATTGGTGTTAGATTTTTTACAGTTCACCTAAGTTCTCCAAGTGTTTAGTGTAATATTGAGAAGGTGGATTGCGTATGCTTACCATATTACTATTACGATTTATTAATAACTAAATTAACATGAATTTCAGTTATTAATTTTACTCCACATGATATTCCGCACACCCAATTCACACAGTCACCATCCGCCACTGATATATATATATATATATATATATATATATATAATATATATATATATATATATATAATATATATATATATGGAAGTTATCATGGTTTCTCTTATTTTACTCAATTTTCAAAGTATAGACACGATAGTACACACTCCGGTTATCCTTTCCCTTGGAGTCTGGGAGCAAGCTGTTCTCTTCCCACGCACATCTAAGCTTCATGCTTTTCCTAGCGTGACAGACTTTATACTATGTGTAGATTAAGGATTTGCATAAGAAGACGCATACTTTACATTCAGTAAGGTTAAGAGAGGAGGAAATGTAAAATAATGTTCTTGTATTGTACTGGATGTTTTTCTGAATGAATAAAATGCACCTTAAAACTCGCAATGCGGGGATTATACTGCAGATGTATAGGCTTACATTTTACCTTTATGTTATGCTTCTTTGAAGGAATAAGTGATCTATACGATACAAGTTTATGCATGGCGAAACTGTATTCTTAACAATTTCATTTCTAGCATTCTTTTTCCAACTTTCTTAAACCTTTCATTTTAAACTGTTTTCCGACAAAAGCAGCTGGCGAGAGAGCGAGTTACAAGGACAAGAGGAAGCCTCAAATACCTTTCGGTCCACTCGGAGAGGTTCCTGTTATTAAACTAGCGCATTTTTAAAATTATTCTACCAGTAGTAGAATACAAGATAGAAAAGCATAAGGTTTTCTCCCCTCCCTCCAAGCCAGAGGCGGGTATAGAAAAAAGTTGAAGAAAGTACCTTGACCCCTGGAAAAGTAGCCAAGGAAATTTTATAGGAAAGAGAAGAGAAAAACTAGCTTTACGGTTATGCTATGCACACACAGAAATCATATACTAGATAGTACCGTTATATAAATTAACATAATATAATATATTTGTAGTAATTGTATATCATCTACTTGGTCTCGTCACAAAAACCTCGAACATATGGTTTTGATTTTATACAAAACATTTACAGCTCTAATTACCGAAGTATTGGGACAACAAAGACCCCATGGCCCATTCCAGATTAGCTCAAAAAGGATTGAGAGAGAAAAAACGTCAAACTCTACATGCTTACGTTTATGTACGCGCAAAGCTGCCACGCAGAAGTATAAGTAAAGCTCTTGTCTTCTCGTGGGTCACTGCCGGCAAAATGCTGAAATACTGCTACAGGAAAGGGGTTGAAACAAGAATTGAAAACCGAAATCATATCTTCCACACCATATCTGCACTCATCACGTGCACCCAATTATCCAAGACAAAGAGAAAAAAATAATGTTATCCTGGGGTCCGGGATAACAGGAAAGTACCACATATTCATTTATATATTCATAAATATATAGGTCTAATAGGTAGGGTAGGTCTAATGGGTAGGATAGGTCTGATGGGATTACAACCAAATACGCTCTTCCGGCTCGTCCCCAGGTACTCTTTACGGTCTCCCAAAAATACACAAACAAAACTTACCCATTAGACCTATCCTTTCTGCCTACACCACCCATAATTACGACCTAGCAAAATTCCTAAGTCCCACACTAAACCCCTAACGCAGAATCAATATTCCGTCCCCAATTTCTACGGATTATATTGGCAGCACCATTCGCCAATATCAAACAAGAGTGGACGAACATCGCGGCATTTCTACCAAACATTACAACCTTTAAATAAACCATCGAAATCAGCAATAAGAGATCATTGTCACCTCCACAATCACCCACTGCTCCCCACCAATTTCAAAATTATCAATTCAGCATACCAACCAACCGACCTCCGCATCCTCGAATCTCTATATATCCTTAGTACAAAACCAACCCTCAACGACTATAGTTCTGCCTTCAACTTAAACATAGCTAAATAATCCTTCTGAACCATTACTGAAAAAGAAATCCGCTACCACTCTTCGGCTTCTGAACAATTCTAACATGGATACTTCAACAGTCAACCATTCCCAACCTTTATATAATTAGATTACCCCCCGCCCTGCGTACAATAACCCGGTAAGATTTGTTTTCAATATTCGTTTCACCCTATAATATTTACAAGTATATTTTAGCCATTGTCTTACCTCTCTACATTTTATGTACCTTTTTTAACTTTAAATTATCATCATAGGACTGCATAAATATATTGTATAAAAATTTGTACTCATTATATTTGTTCACTTTTTTACTTTTAATTTTTTAGCACTGATGACGGAAATTGAATTTCCGGAACGTCTGACCAATAAACATGTACCACCTTCTCGTTCTCTTATTCCTTACTAAGTTGCGGTTCCACAAGAACAAACCCTTGAATCAAGTCATTTATACATATATATATGGGGGAGATTGGGGTATGGGGGTATGTTATTTATAGTTTTTGAAAGGAAATAAAATTTTAAAGAAAAATATTTATTTCTGAATAATTTTCGAGTGAACATAAACATTGTGAAATTGTAAATACAAATTTACGTTCACCGAATACAGTTAAAAAAGGCATAAATAATCTCATTCCTTTATCTGTTGTTCCCACATTGAAATAAAAATACGAGTATAAATCGAAAATATTACCAGAGCTAAAATATGCGCAATTTTCTTTTCTGCTCCATGCATCGGGATATTTAGAATTGTTTTTATAGTTTTCTTTGCATTGATTTTAATTCAATTTTTTTTTTTTGTGGTGCATTTATTACTTTTTTACTCCTGAAATAGTAATTTGTTGAAGAAAAGTAACCACCGCCATTTAATGAGAGACAGACACAGTCTTCATATATAAAAAAAAAAAAAAAAAAAAAATTAAACAAAGCATATTTCTTTGCCATTTTTCTTCTTCAGTTTGCAATCCTGATATGAATAATAAAAAATAATTGTACAGTAGTTTACAATATTTTGTCTAACAATATTACATCTGACGAAACTATTGCATTTTAACTACTGCATTTAAGAAATAAAATCTTAATTGTTTTTCCTACTGTCTCTGTTGAATTAAGGGAACTAGTAAAAGTTTTACATTTTATTTTCATTCATTAAAATAGCTAATCAAAATAAGTAGAACTTATTAATACTTAGTTTATCAGTTTAATTAATCATCCTTTATTTTCGTTGCGTTTTCATCAGCCATTTTTTTTTCGGACTTCATAATTTTTACAGTGAACTTATACAATTCCCACAAATGATGACAATAATGACTAACAGTTTTATATTCTATATATTTTATGTAATAATAATAATAATAATAACAATGACAACCTATATTCAAATGGTGTTTATTGGTATTTGTTATTGAATTTGACACATTTATTTGAATAAATCAAAGGTTTTATAACGAAAAATCAAAATAATTTTTTACTATCTTATTTTACTCATTTTTTTTTAATCAGGACTGTGGATATTACAATCAATGTGCGTAAAACCAGTCATTTCGCTTAATGACTGTGACCCTTAATCAGTTAGGTTGGTGATGCGTAATGCCTGTGATTAAGGGTCACAGTCATTACGCGAAATGCTTGAAACTTTTTAGGTATTACGTGAAATGACTGTACCACAAATTGCACACTTGCCTGTAAAAAATAACTCCAGTATTCATTTGACGTAGAATCATGAAAAGCTGCAAAATAGCTTTCCTTTCAAATAAGCAGCACCTAAAAATAAGAACAAAATGAATGAGAGTTATACAATTATCTTTTAAAATAATTATTCACCCTTAAAAAATAATGTTTTTGACATCCAAGCTCATTTCTCCACTACGTGTGAATGAGTTTTTGGCGGTAATCACTACGGCCAAAAACTCATTCACACGTAGTGGAGAAATGAGCTTCGTGGATGTCAATTATTCACCCTCAAAAAATGTTTTTATTTTAAAAAACTGTATAACTTCTCATTCATTTTGTTCTTGTACGGCGTAGTGCCTTCGGCAGAAATTAATCCGCCTTCGGAATAGATCAAATCAATGCGCAGTAAACTTGTTTGGCAGAATTTCACTTACAAAATAAATTGCGATTTCGTTAAATACAGAGTGATCCAAAGGTCGCTTAACACTTTTGGTATTGCTCTATACCAAATATAGTAAAGTTTTTCTGAAATATATATATATATATATATATATATATATAATATATATACACAGGGTGTTTCAGGAGGAAAGGTCAATACTTCGGGAGGTGATAGTATCGGTCATTGTGAGAAAAAAAGTTCATATGAACATGTGTCTAATTCTGAATGGTTACGGAGATAGAGCTGTTTGAATCTACAAATACAAAAGCATTGTTAATGGTAATCAAGAAAGAGAAACCAATTACTGTTTCTAACATTTAATGTTTAAACATTGGCATTTTGAATGGTATCAGATACAGAAATGACAAATTTGTTAGTTTACAATACTTTTCGAAAATCCCACCGTCCAACCTCAATGCACTTTGCAACTCGTGTGCGAAGATCGCGTGTTGTTCGTCTGAGTTGATCTCGACGTTCCTTTATGCGGGCAGCAGCATCCAAAATGCGCGCGAGCAATTCGTCTCGTGTATCCACCTTTCTTTTGTAAACTTGACTTTTCATCCACCCCACAAACATAATCTAACGGAGAGAGGTCTGGAGACCTTGGTGGCCATTGAATGGGACCATCGCGGCCGATCCATCGACCAGGGAAAGTTTGATTTAGGTATTGCATCACCAGACGGGTAGAATGTGGAGGAGCTCCGTCATGCTGAAAGTACATACCAGCGCGCGTAGCCAAAGGAACATCCTCCAATAGTCCTGGCAATTCATTTCGCAGAAATTCTAGGTAACTTTGTTCTGAAAAACGATTCTCTAAAGTAACAGGGCCATTCCACAAGTGGCATTTGGATTTTCGTCTGACCACCGATGAGAGTTACGAGTGTTGTTGATACAGTCACGGGTGAAAGTAGCTTCATCGGTGAACAGTATTAATCGAAGCAATCGGCGATTAGCATTTACCCAATGGCAAAATTCCAGTCGCATGGCAGCGTCTCCTGGTTGAAGGTGTCGTACACGCTGTATGTACATGATATAGATGCAAGCTTTCCTCACGTAATGTTCGCCATACTCTTGTATGTGGTACACCGCGACGTGTAGAAATTCTTCGTGAGCTAGTAGTAGGACTACGCTCTACCAACTGAAGAATGTTTTCCACTTCATCCACATCTTGTTGACCTTCACGTTCAGATGAAACATGAGCGCTGGGAAGTGTACCAATGTCACGCAATGTGTTGAAAACCCTGGTACACACACTTCGATCCGGAATTCTGCGGTTCGGAAACCGTCGACGGTATTCTGCAAAAGCAGCTGTTGCACTTCCATCGCAAAAACCGTAGACATACACCATATCTGCACATTCGGCATGTGTGAAGGTGTGTGGCATTCTTAATACTGCTTCAAACACCAAACAATGTCACTCACAACAGTCAGCTGTCGATTGGCTTATGTTACATGCTTACATGGTTCAAGGTTATAGGGGAGGGAAGGGGGAGGAAGAGCTGCGCGCCCATCAGATTCAAACAGCTCTATCTCCGTAACCATTCAGAATTAGACATGTTCATATGAACTTTTTTTCTCACAATGACCGATACTATAACCTCCCGAAGTATTGACCTTTCCTCCTGAAACAACCCTCTATATATATATATATATATATATATATATATATATATACAGGGTGGGCGGAAAGTAGCTCCCTAATTTAAATTACATATAAATTATGTATAAATTGTGATTGTATTGTTATATTGTTATGGTGTGTTCTCTAAAGTGGTACAATTGTAACGTTCATTTTTTTTTTTTCATTTCAGATTGAAGGGTAACATGGCTGAGCGTTTAACACTGCAGGAGCGTGCCCAGTTGGCGGCACGGTACGAAGTTTGGCAATCTTTCGTTCGAGTTCAAAGATGGTGGCGGGCCATTCACGGACCACGTGCCTAAGTGGACCCGAAAACAATCAAGAACTGCCACTCGAAGCTCATGACCACGGGGTCTGTGGCAGATGTTCGAAGATGTGGTCGCCCTTCGACATCCAGGGCCCAGGAGACGGTGCAGGCAGTTCAGGAAATGTTCGCACGGAGTCCACGAAAGTCAACTCGCCAGGCAGCTCGGGAAAGTGGACTCTCCCGCTACTCAGTGCGAACTGTGCTGAAGGAGGAGCTGAACTGGCGTGCGTGGAAGCCGCATTACTGCCAATCTCTCTCGGACGAGGACTGCGACATTCGCATGGAGTTCGGGGAAATCATGCTGGCTTGGCATGAAGACTGGCCCCATCTCTTCCGCAACATCCTCTGGAGCGACGAGGCGGTGTTCCACGTCGGAGGCTTCGTCAACCGCCACAATTGCCACTACTGGGTAGGAGAGGATCCCATGGTTACCGCTGAAAAACGGCAGAATCGGTTCAGTGTAACGGTGTGGTGTGGTATGACCTCAGATCAGGTTGTGGGCCCGTTCCTTCTGCGCAACACCATGAATGCTGAGCGGTACCTTGCTATGTTGCGAAACGAGGTCTGGCCGGTTGTCAGCACATGGGAGAACATCGACGATCTGATATTTATGCAAGATGGCGCCCCTCCGCACTTCGCTCTTGTTGTCCGTGAGTGGCTGGATGCCCACTTCCCTGGGCGTTGGATGGGTCGTCGTGGTCCACATCAATGGCCAGCCAGGAGCCCCGACTTGACACCGTGCGACTTCTTTCTTTGGGGGTGGGTAAAGGAAGAAGTCTACCGCACCAAACCGAGGACATTGGAAGAACTGGAGGACCGAATTCGGGAAGTCATGTCCTCCATCCCGCCGGAGTTCCTGCTAAAGTCAGTGGACGCCATTCCTGGGCGGCTCCAGAAGCTGTGGAAAGAGTTGGAGCCCACATTGAATTTTAGAGAAAACCTACCATGTATGCCTACCTTTTCATATTATTTCTTCTGAAATAAATGGATAATATACGTATTTTTTACCAATCCAAAATAGGGAGCTACTTTCCGCTCACCCGTACATACATACATATATATATTATATATATTATATATATATATATATTTATATATATTAGGCCGTTTCGAAAATCGAAATTTATGATGGCTCAACGCACACATACTAAAAAGGTAATTGTCATGAATAAAGACTTCATGCAAAATATTAAGACAAGAGCTTATTGTTATCCCACCCCTCAATGCATATCTATTTTACCCCTCATGAGAAAATTTTTATTTTTCTGGCAAATATATTTATTTATTTTGTGATGTCCTCTTGAATTTGGTATATAAAATTCATAAATAAAATTGGAAAATAAGTAGGTAATTTTCAGGAATGGTCCAGTAGCCCCCCTATATTCTTTAGAGAGAATTCTAGAAAATTCTTCCTTCAGGATAACTATTCTAGAATTTCCATTTTTCCCTTTATGGATTATATGATGTTTTATTTGCTTTTTCATCTATAATTACTGAAATTTTCACAAGTTTACTGTTCTAGAAAGGTTACTTCATGTTACTTTACAACTTTCTTACAGTAATCAAGTCATAATATAATTTAGGTGAGTGATTAATGATTATATTATATTACCACTAACAGGTGGAAAACTTTTTCCCTCAGAATTATGGCAAAAACCAGAAACAAGTGTGAAGTCTGGTTGGTCGGACAAGTGCTGGAAGAGGGTTTTCTGAGAAGCAGCTTCCAACTAACAGTGATGTCCTTAAACGTCTTTTTTATCACATTAAGGTGGGAAGCAAAATGTCTCTGTAGCTTGCGCAACTGTAGCCAACGAAGTTATTGCTATGTGGGAAAAAGCCTCCTTAATTACATCCCACAAGCCTTATATTGTCTCAAAGCTTAAAAGGCTTTACAATAAGCATGAAGGCTGTCAAGAACCGAACTCGACGAACTCCTACCCAAGAGAAGAATGAAGCAGAATTTGTCACCAGCTTAAAAAGCTTTTTCGATGTAGCTCATTCAGAAGTGGAAACAGAAATAAAATTGCAGGAGGATAAAGATTTTTCTTAAGGATCAAAGGAACGATCGGAAAATGATTAGGGTCCAGAAGACAAGGAGTTTTCAAGAAAGGCAAAAGCACGACAGATAAGCATGGAAAGAATGGAAAACTTCGCAAGAAATCAAAGGAAGAAATGAGGCAATTGACAAAGGTTGTGGATCTCAACCAATGTGAAAATTCCGGTTCAGGAGGAAGTGAAGAATCATCTGGTGATGAATTGTTCTACAGAGCACTCTCATCATCATCTTCAAAAAAGGAAAAGCTTGAACCAGGTGTAATTGTTAGGGATAAAAAGTTCTTGGCTGCTCTGGACCGCACTGGAAACATCTGCAAGAGCTGCTATGCACATTGTGGCACCTGCCCTTTCAGCTGCTGGAGTGGAAATTGAAGAGATCACACTTTCATCATCCTCTATCTACAGGTCTCGGCGATCAACACGGATGCAGATGGGAGAAGACATTAAAGCCAGTTTCCAACCAAATACCCTTTAATAATTAATTTTGATGGAAAGCTTCTTCCATCCATGCATGGGGGTAAGATGATGTAATGCCCATTTTTGTGACTGGTGCAGGCGAATTAGAAAAATTACTGTCTATTCCAAAGCTTATTTCTGGAACGGGAGAAGAAATGGGAGAGCAGTTTTAGATGTCTTGAAGCAATGGCCACAAGTAAATGAGTGGTAGCAGGCCTTTGTTTTGATACTACTGCAAGCAATACAGTATCCATGCTGGGGCTTGTACCATCATCCAAAAGGCCCTTCAGAGATCACTCCTTTTTCTGGCATGCCCGCCAGCATATCCACGAGCTTCTTATCACTGCAGTTTTGACATGTTTTTCTCTTCTTCGGGTCCACAAATTCCCTTATTCAATCGATTCAGAGATTGTTGGGATCATTGATCAGCAGAATTACAAGCCCTATGAACCCAATGATCTCACCTCAGAATCTTTAGATCATTGGATCTTGAAGCACAGAGACAAGCTTATTTCTTTCATCAACTCCAAACTTCAAGAGGGCCACACTCGAGTGACTACAGGGAATACTTAGAACTTGCACTTATCTTCCTTGTTGTCCAATGCCTAAAACAAATAAAGGCTCTGATAGCAGATTCCACTACCCAGGAGCTTACAGCAGAGCTAGATGGATGGGAAAGGGCATCTATTCCTTAAAAAATTACTTATTTAGGAACCAATTCCTTCTCACCCCTCATGAAAAACAAGCTCTGATACGAATAAACGCCTTTTCAGTGACAGTTTATCTTCAAGCTTGGTATACATCTCCAGTTGGAATTGATGCGCCAGCAAATGATTTGGCCCTCCTCAAGATGCTACATACTGTATCTACAAGATCCAGGTTGATAAAGAAGTGGGTGCTACAGCCTCAAAAAACTTCAGAACCATGGTTGGTACTTGAGTGAGGATCTTGTAGGATTTGGCTTTTTCTCAAACCTTCACCACGCGCCTCCTCGAAAAGTGAGGGCAAGAAAGGTGGACCCCGAATGTTGCAAACCCCATTGACTTAAAGATTACCAGTTTGTCACAACTCAAACACAAGACTTCTTCAAGTGTTTGAAAATAGAAATTCCAAGAAACTTGAAGACATTGAGGAGCACCGTAATCGGGTCATGGCAGTCAAAGTAATCAACGACTGTGCTGAACGGGAGTCAAAACTGGCTACAGAGTTTAATGGAGAAGCTCACAAAGAGTGAGGAAGAGAGGACAACTGGCCTTTCAAATCATTGAAAATCAGAGAAAGGAGGTCCCTCAGCCACTGAAATCCCTATATTCTTAATCAATATATGTCTTAAATAGAATTTAAGTCGCTTGTTTTAAAACTATTTTTCTTTCAGTCTTATATTTGCTCTAATTATCCATTAATGTAAAAAGAAGTGCCATCTGAGGGGTGCCTTTTATCATTCAAATAAAATGATATTTTGTCTATTTGTTTTTTTCCCTTATATAAAAAAATAAAAGTGTGTGCGTTTATCAAATTACTTTGAAAAATTACCATATAATCGTGAAACGGTCTAATATATATATATATATTATTATATGAAAATGAAAAGGTTTATTGGCAGACTATAGTCCATAGACAAATATTATTAATACAATGACAGTTCATATACTAAGGATAGAAATATTACAGTTGATTAGAAATAATACTGTAACGTCGAAGTTAAGTGGAGCTACAGACAGACGGTTTCGTACCAAAAAGTCCATAGCTTAGAGGATAAATGGCAGGACTCATGGATAGCTTGGATGATCGGGTTGGTTGATTTGTAATTCTTTGCATTAGACTGTATTGAGCACGTCTTGTTACCTCCAGGAAGCTCGGGACAGTGCGGGTGGAAAACATTTGCGAAGCTGAGCATCTCGGGGGTAATTTATGTAAGTCTAAAAGACCTGTTGTACAGCAAATTTAGGGTTCTGCCAGAACCTTTTTTATAATTCACCCAGAGTTGCTGTCCGTATACATTACTGGCAGAAAAGTATGAAAGAGTGTCTTTAGTTTCACTTGTACAGAATCGAAAGTTCCTTATGGTCATATTCGCTTTAGCACACAGGCTTCGAGATTGTTTTCTTATATCCGAGTCATCACTCAAGGAGCTGGTAATAGTTTGACACAAATACTTAAACTCTTGTACTTCCTCAATTACTTCACCATTCATTTTAAACCTTATATCAGCTGGCTGACTACAGCTTTTAGGATGAAATTGCATAACCTTAGTTTTGTAACATTAAAAGAATATCATGTTTCTGCGAATACTCTCGCAGACTTTTAGTAGCCGATCCAGACCTTTAATAGAGGGACTTATTAACACCATATCATCGGCATAAACTAAGTTATTTATCCTTGTGTTATCTATACAACATCCCACTGTTGCTCGTTAAGTGAAGCAATTAATCCGTCAATAAAACACATTAAACACCATAGGGGAGAGCAAGGAGCCTTGTCTCACCCCGCAAGAGGAGCCAAAACACTCAGATAGATATTGCCCGACCTAACAGTAAAAGATTGGTGGGAATACCAAAATTTCAATAAATTTAATATGTACACGGGAACCTTCCTGTTTTCTAGTTTTGCAAATAAAATATTGTGGTTCACCCTATCATATGCCTTACTTATATCTAGGAAAACAGGTATAAATAGTGAATTACTGTCAATATATTTAGATATTGTTTCTTTAAGTACATAGATACACAGGTCAGTTGAGTGGATCTTTTAAAGCCAACTGAATTAGATGTCCATAGGAAATGAAATCATTTAATCGAGTAACGAGTTTTTCTAGTAGTTTCGAGAAGCAGGAAGCGATAGAATAGGCCTGTAATTATTGCTGGACAGAATGTATCGTACTTATTTTTGACCAGGGGCAAGATATATACCCTCATGAACTCTGCAGGGATATAGCTATGAGCAAGCATGGCTGATAGGAGGCAATGATATTTGCAGACATACTACGTCATTGCATATTTTAAGTGCTCATTCGATAAGCCATCTACCCCTGACGCAGAACCAGTCTATCTTTACTTCAGAAAATGATATCAAAGTATTTTCCCTTGTCCTCCCACAATCGTTTCGCTACACTATATCTTAAGATTATCCCTACTCAACTGTTAAGAATGTTAGAATAGTGTTTCCACAGCTTTGCATTTCATCCTCCCCTTACACCCCATCGATTGTCGGAGGGAGGACATTTTTGACATCCGTTTGATTCTTAACAAATTTCCAAAATTTTTATTATCGTTATTTATGCGAGCTTCACAGGCTTTTGATGCTCGAATAGACTCTTCTTTTTGTTTACATCGCCTTATGGCCGCCTTATACTGATCCCTAACTTCTACACATATTCATGTATACTGGGTCCTAATCTGGGTTTACCATGAAAGCACCACAAATCATAGGCGTCTTCGATTCCCTCTTCAGGGGGGCAATAAAATCATTCCATCCAGGAATAATCTTAGTATAATAGTTGTAAGATTTAAGCAGGGGGCTTCCTGCTTCTCTTAACAGCAGGGATTTATCTTATAGTAATTACTATAATCTATCTATGAGTTTACGGTGAGAATCATTTGAGCAAGGATTATTATATATATAATATATATATATAAAATTTATATATATATATAATATATATATATATATATATACACACACACACACACACACACAGGGTTCTCAGAAGTCGCGCACCATAGGCTTTATTCAGCTTTACGAGGTTTACGAGTTCGAAATGGTTTATAAGTGATGTTTAATTACAATATATGTTCGATAACATTCGAATAATAAAATGAATAGTATGTACAGTTAATCAAAAAGCTGCCTTAAAATAATTAAATTGAATGAAGATACATTAGCCAATGGTGCCTCAGAAGTCGCCCACCACTGGCTAATTCCCTGACGAGGTGTACTTCTGAATACACGAAAGCCTGAAATCATTTTTCTTTTTCCCTGTGGGTTTGCTGCATCATTCATTCATTTCACGTGTTTAATTTTCAAATTCATCCCATATATATATATATATTATATATATATATATATATATATATATTATATATATATATATCACTACGTCGCAGCCAATGTCGTAACACCGCTTCCCGTTGATCATCAAAGTTAAGCGACATTGGGTCTGGGTAATAGTTGGATGAGAGACCGTCCTCCCCGTCCAGATTATGTAGTGACCCGTGGTTCGAATCCCACGTAATGCTGTAGGTCCCCTCCGTCATATGACCTTAGATGTTGCGAAGGAGGTTAAACAAACCCAATAATTATTTTATATACTGTATATATATCTACAGAAGCTAAGGCTAACAAAGACCCTACGATCCACTCTAAGGTTAGCCCGAGAGAAAGGAAAGAGGAGGGGGGTAAAAAAGGAGAATAAGGGGTTAACTAAGTAACAAAACCTATCATTCGTGGGTTAACATTCATTCAGAAAAAGAGAAAGAAAGACTCCCCAACATCATCCGCCGGCCACTGCCGGCAAGTCGGAAAAAGTCGGAGAGAATAGGAAAGGGGTGAAAGATGAAAAGAAGTAAAATAAGAACGCTCACAAACCATGCAAACACAGTCTTAACGCACTGTCATACCATGCAAATTACAGACATGCAAGTAGAGAGAGGATAAGAAAAGTAAAAAAAAAGGAGGTAGAGTATAACAAAAAGTGGGTTAGTTTACGCTACGAGCTACATCTACGTTCGTGTTAGTCTAATTTTTTTTTTAATAATAATTTTATTGCTGGCATCACACGCTGGCATGTCACAAGCTGGCATTAATCGTCAAAAGACTCATCCTCGACCACCACCCCCAAAGCTCCTGTTGCTAATTGTTTTTTATTTTAAACAACGTTAATATTTTTAAAATGCCTATCTAAACGGTTCTTAAACATATTAACGCTGGTAGAGTTCACGACGGGCGCTGGAAGATTATAACACTTATCAATTTGTCAAAATTTACGTTATCGATTTTATTAACGATTTTGAAAACTTCAATAAGCTCCCCCCTTAATCTCCTAGTTTCGAGGGAATGCAAGTCTAACTCTTTAATCCCATCTTCATAAGGCTTGTTGCGCAATGACGTAATTAGTTTCGTGGCACGACGCTGAACCTTTTCTAACTTATCAATATCCTCACGCAAATACGGGCACCAAAACTGAATGGCATATTCTAAATGAGGCCTGACTAGGGACTTGTAAAGGGGCAATATAATATCCTTCGATTTAAATTCGAAATTACGCGCTAAAGCCTAACATCCTATTAGCTTCTGCGCAAAACTCCAGGCACTGGTTCCTAACTTTTAAATCCTTAGATACGCTTACGCCTAAATCTACTTCCTCGTCAACGCTCGCTAACTCTCTAAAATCCATCGTGTACGTGTAATTATTGTTACGAGAACCTATATGCAAAATTTTACATTTGTCTACGTTAAATTGCGTCTGCCACTTATCCATCCACTCCATAATCCTATTTACATCGTCTTGGAGCCTATTTCTATCGTCCTCGTTAACAACCTTACCGTCTATTTTAGTATCGTCCGCGAATTTTGACACGTTACTAGTCAATCCTACATCTATGTCGTTAATGTAAGTTACGAATAGCAATGGGCCTAACGCTGAACCCTGTGGGACACCGCTACCTACATCCAACGACCCTCTGTCTCCAAGCACGAAGCCATTCCTCTAACCAGTTAGCTACCTCACCGCGTATACCGCGCGCTTGACCTTCGCAATTAATCTTCTATGCGGAACTGTATCGAACGCTTTTTTTAAATCTAAATAAATAACGTCAGCCGCGCTATGCCTATCGTATTCGCGCACTATTTCGTTATAAAATTCTAACAAATTAGTTAAACAAGATCTATAGCGTCGAAACCCATGCTGACTACTATTAATCAAATCGCGACTTTCTAAGTGATTGATGATACGATCCATAACTACGGATTCCAAAAGTTTACCGACAATTGACGTTAAGATAATGGGCCTATAATTGCTAGCTACTGTGCGGTCGCCTTTTTTAAAAATGGGCCTGACGTTAGCTAATTTGAAGTCTTCAGGAATAATCCCCGTTTCGAGTGACTGATTAAAAATCTTCGTTAAGGGGCCTACGATAACGTCTTTCAAATCTTTCAGATGTCTAGGATATAACTCGTCAGGGCCTGGAGCCTTGCTAATCTTTAGCCTATCGATATAATGCGCAATCTCACCCTCGTATATAGTTATTTCATCCAAAATAGTTTCGCTGCTAAATGGAACGATATCGTCCACATCGGGGACATTATTGACGTCGTCTTCGGTAAAAACTGTCGCAAAGAAGTTATTAAAAATAACCGCCATCGCCTGAGCGTCAGAAGCCAAAGCGCCATTAGCGTCCACGAGAGGGCCTATATTATCTTTTATCGGCTTCCGATTATTCACGTAATCGAAAAACTTTTTTGGGTTATGTTTACTATCCGCAGCTATAAGTATCTCTAAATTACGCTTAGCATTCCTAACTGATCTTTTAACCTGACGTCTAAGCTCGATATATCTATTGAAGTTAGCTGCCGTGCCATTGCGCTTATTAAGTCTATACGCTCTGTTACGCTCGTTTATGAACTCGCCCAGTTCCCTAGTCCACCACTTGGGCCTACCATGAATTCTAGCGCGCTTGGGCTTACGGGGAATAAACTCCCTTTCGATATTCAAGAAACTATCTTTAAACGCCTCCCAATGCAAATTTGCGTCATTACCCATAAATAAATTAGCCCAGTCCACTACTTTCATCCTATCCGCAAAACTATCAAAATTTTCTATCAATAGTTTAAACCTAAGAATTTGATGATCACTACATCCTAAACTCTCGCCTACTTCTAAACCTTCGACTATATTTTCGCCGTTCGTCATCACCACGTCTAAAATATTGTCACCGCGCGTTGGTTCGGTAACCATCTGTCGTAAAAAGTTATCTTCCATGAACTCAATCAATCTCAAACCCTCCTCATTACCAGTAAAAGTCTCGTAATTAACATTATGGCAGTTAAAGTCTCCGACAATTATACTATTCCGATTGTCAATAAAGTTACCAAGAAGTGAGTAAAATCTAGTATCGGTATCGAGGGGTTGAACGGGAGGTCTATAAACAACACGAAGTTAAAACTAATACTACGCGCCCTAACTTCACGCATATCGCATTAATTGCTGCCGGAAAATCTATCTTAACCTCGATAGCCCTAAGCGAATTACGAATGTACAGCTAAACGCCGCCACCAATCCTATCTAACCTATCATTAGTAAAGAGTTTAAAACTGCTATATCAGTTCCCCAACAAGTCCCGAGTCACGGTATTTAACCACGTTTCAGTAATAGCAACTATATCGTAGTTGCCGGAATAAATTATCGCCTTAAATTCATTTAATTTATTTCTAATACTACTACGCGCGTTACAATAAAAGACGTTTAAGTTATTTTTTACCACGGGTCGGCGTTTTAAACTATTTTTCACGTCGGGCCCGCGTTTCCCGGACCCACAACGTTTAAAGAAGGCTTCGACCTATACAGCTTTCGAACGTTTTCGTCATTAACCTACTAGCCTAGCATTACCCATTTCATTAAAATGCACCCCATCTTTTATAAAAAGGCGAGGATCACTGAATTCTGACCACAGCTTTATGAAGGGTACATTTTCCTCAGCACAAATCTCTTCTAATTTAGTATTAAAAAATATTGTTTTTGACGTAATCCTAAGACCTAAACCGTGCCTAGGGGTAATACCTAGAACTAAAGACCTATCTGACCTCGCCTTCAGGGACTTAATTAACCCCCTATATCTCTCCAAAAGGTCAGGCACACTCGTATTGGGCCTCGGTCCGGACAAAAGCCCCCTAGACAAATTGCTGGGTAGGGCAAGTCAGGTGTTACATCTAATCTGAAGCGATCAGAAGATATTTAGGTGAAATAACCAATATTAACCTGTTAGGTTAATTGAATGCCGAGTTAGGTCAACTGAATGCCCGGTTAGGTCAACTGAATGCCCGGTTAGGTCAACTGAATGCCCGGTTAGGTCAACTGAATGCCCGGTTAGGTCAACTGAATGCCCGGTTAGGTCAACTGTACGCCCTTGATGATTGGTTAGGTTAAGTTCTGATATTTTCGTTAGTTTAAACGAAAATGACGAGAGCCAAAATACATGAACTATAAACATAACTGTAAATAATAAAGAATAAAAATAATGATTAAAAAAATTCTTATTATTATTTTTCCTAGGGGCTTTTGTCCTACACTCATTGGGCCTATACGAGTCGTTGCCCCCTAAAATCGTCACCACAACGAGTGACGGAGGCAACATCAATCCTATCCACTTCGTCTCTAATTCTGTCAACCCTGGCCCCTGGGAGACAGACCCTCATCCTCTTGGTTGGATGCCGTTCAACGAACTCTTTACCCATATGGCGCACTAAAGAGTCCCCCTCGTTCACGTCCCTATCCAAATGGGCGAAAGGTTCGAAACCTCGATAGGGGGGGGAATCCTATTACCTAACGTACGTGGCCTAACTCCACCCTTAACTTCTCTAAATCCCTCCCCATCTACTAATCTCGGACCAACCTTAACCCCTTCCTCACTCTATCCAACCTTCCCGATAAGCTATCTAAACTACAAACTAGGTTTGCACCTCACCCTTCAATTACTAACGTCTTCAACGTTAGTATTGGTTCGGCTTTCGTCAACTGTATACCTACCCTTGCCCTCATCAAGCGTTGCAAGTCTTGCCGTTACCTCACGTACACTACGTCTTATGTCAATTATTTCCTTCCTTAAATCGCAAAGAAACAAACCGATCTCTCGGTAATCACCATAGGACCGCCATTATATCCTTAAAATCCTTATACCACCGATTTACCTTACACTTAACAAACGACGCTTTCTGCGACGGCATCGCGCAAGTTAAATTAGTTTATAACCGTCATAAGTTTAAGTTAAATTAAGCCAGCACGCTATGAAAACTTCTAACTCGCTAAAACCACTAATATTCAATTACTTAACTATAACAATGTGAATATAAACGCAAGTATATAAAATTCAGAACTTTCCAAAAGTAAAGTTATTGGCAATATCCAAAGTAGAAGCAATATCAGAGAGCTCAGAATGCGTCCGCTCATACGGAGTGTATGTATATATATATATATATATATATATATTATATATATATATATATATATATATATATATATATACACACACACACGAGATGAATTTGATAACTAAAGTAAAATAAATGATTCAAACCCACATGGAAAAAGGAAAAGCGATCCAAAGCCTTTCATGTATCAACAGTATGCCTCGTATTGCATTTTACAGGCAATAATGAAACACTGATAGAATCAGAGCTTCGGTTTTCAATCAAATAACTTTAAGAAAACGATATATATATACAGTACAGTGGTGTACCATATCTCAGTTTTTCAACATCTGTGGATGTGGATGCGGATTTTTAATTTCATATCCTCGGATGCGGATGCGGATATTTAGTTAATCTATCAATATAATATAGAATTATGAATATATGACAATTTTTTCAAATTTCATGATATTACTATTATGGCAGGCATGCATAATAATTAAATTAATATTAATGTTTTCATTATGATAAAAAATAATAACTTTCTCAAGAGTTTCAGCCACAGAAAATTCGATGAAACAAGTTTCATTCAATTTTCTTATGTTACCAGGTATTTATATTTTGAGGTTTATATATTTGTTTGTTCATTAATATTAATACTTTACATGAAATGTGCATGACTGGCCTTATAAGCTACTTTATAAGCTAATTTAATTGTAAATTGCATAATTTATTAGAGGTAATATCCGCAGTCAGAAGTGGATGCTAAAAATGATGCGGATGCGGATATCCGGTTTACCACTAATACAGTATATATATATACACCGGGTGTACATAAAGTCAGGATCTATTTTTGTGAAGCACTTGGAAATTATATGGAATTCAATCATAAATGAAAAAGTGGTAACATTTACTAAATAATTAAGAGTAGGATTCGACGTTGACGCCCATCAGTATCCCTGCACAGCTCAAATCGTTCCGCAGCATTTCTAAACACATTCGGAGCATTTGCGGGGTTATGTTATCTGCAGCAGTTCGTATACGTAAGTTTTCAAAGACTCGTAATCTTCGTCTAATAGACGTGCGATTTGATAAAGCCCCATTTATCTACCAACCACTTTTTTTATTGTGCGGAAGGATGAACAGCTGGGTTTTGCTGCGCGCCGCTTGCTGTCAACGGGTCTCGATCCCGGGCCGATGGATTCGTAGTCAGCGACGCTAACCACTTCGCCACCGAGGGCCTATATATATATATATATATATATATATATATATATATATATATATATATATATATATATATATATACACACACACACAGTACCGTGCAAAAGTCAGAGACCACTGTCGATCTGATAACTTAGATAATTTGTCGTATGAAAATTGGTTTTGATACTAAAATACATATTAACTAGAACCTCTGGTTCATATTAAAGTATAACAAAGTTATTACTTAAGTGTATGAAGTTGTACAAGCTGGATGACCCTCTAGTCTGCATAAATTGGACTTGAGGGTTAATTCATTATATTACTTATAACGCGTGTGTTTAAAGATCTAGCGAACTATTAATGATGGATGTGCAGTAAATGCTCCGAAGCTATTGTTATATCAGTATTTACAGTTAAAATTATTGACATATTCACTTAAATTCTGAAAAACAAATTTGTCCAAAACGTTCCTCATTATAATCCTAATTCATGCTGCTTTCTTATCATACTTTCACAGGCTTAAGAAATGACGAAAAGTACAATTTCTGACGAGATTAGATATAAAATAATACATTTGCATGGTGAGAGACTGAGTCAAAGAAAAATAAGTGAATCTACAGTTGTTTCCAAAACTGGTGTAAAACAAATCTTGGCCCGTCACAGATCAAATGGGACCCCAGCTGATCGTCCTAAATCAGGGAGGCCCTCTAAGCTTTCTCCATCTGATCTACAATATCTAAAGATTACTTCCCTTCGAGACAGAGGCAAATCCAGCACTTCACTTGCAGCAGATCTCGAAAAAAACAACAGGTGTCTCAGTTGATCCCTCTACTGTACGAAGGAAGCTTAACTCAGTACCGTAGGTCTCGGATGTCCAATACTTGTGTTCCAAAGCATATTTTCTTCTCGTGTCTTTATTTCCATTCCTTAAAAGTGGCTTTTATGCTGCAACACGTCCTTTAAGACGTTTCTTCTATTTTATTAATTTCTTCCTTTTTATATGGAGAGGTCAAAACTAAGCAGTATTCGAGTTTTGGTATGATCAGTGTTCTCAGCAGGAGAATCATTAGTCTTGTCCCTCCTTTTGAACGTTCCTAGTACCTGTCCCGCGACTCTTTTTGCTTTGTTTATCGTTATCTGATTTTGTGTTTCAAATTTGGCATCATCGGTCATTATTACCCCCAAATCGACCGCTTTCGTGTTTCTCTGAATTTTCTGTCTATCTGGAGCATAATATGCAGCCTGTTTAAATTTCTCATTTCTACCATATTTCAAGAGCTGAAATTTCTCGGTGTTAAATGTCATATTGTTGTCCTCTGACCATTTGTATATTTTGTTCGTGTCCCTCTGCAAGGACTCCACTTCATTTGCATCGCTGATTTTTCTGCTGATCTTTGTATCGTCCGCAAAGGATGTTGCTATACTGTTGCTGTTTACTCCACTGTATGTCTGTTAGCATGATAATGAACAGGAGTGGGGCCAGTACTGTACCTTGTGGTACTGAGCTGCGTACTTCTGATTCTGATATGGATACACCTTGAATTTTGATGACCTGTAGACGTTCTCTGAGGAAGTTGTAGATCCATTTTCCCACTTTGCCTGTTATTCCCATGTATTTCATTTTATGTGATACCATGATCACATTTGTCGAAAGCTTTAGCAAAATCCGCGATATGACATTGTAGTTTTCATTGCCTTCAAGGGTATCTAGGATATTGTTATAGTGCTCTATAAGTTGCGATAGGTATGATCTTCCTGATCGGAATCCGTGCTGATTTTCGTTGAATTTTTGCAGTGTCTCCAAGAAGTCATAGATTTTCTCTCTGACTATTCTTTCAAATATTTTGGCGAGGTGGGACGTCAATGACACTGGTCTATAGTTCTTTGTTTGAGATCTATCCCCTCCTTTATATATAGGGACAATGTTCGCTCTTTTCAAGATGCTCGGTATTTCCCCAGTGTCTAGGGATCTTCTCCATATCCAGTATAAGGGTGTAGCTATTTCATTTTTACAGTTTTTAATCAGTAGTGCGTTCCATATATATACATATATATATCCCCTATTCCAACTACATATGTAACACCTCTTAAATACTCTAAAACTCTCAAGACGCGTGAGCCGACCGAATATGAGCCCTTCAACAAGTTTTTTTATGGACTATAATAATTACAGTGGCATATCTAATGTCCCAATATATTTTACTCTTGCGCACCCTAAAAAAACAAACAAACAAAAAAAAACGTACACAAACACGTGAACGCACAAGCATATTACTCATACAAACGAACAAACGCAAAGTAGTACACAAAGAATCTAATCTTGACAAAAAAATACCTAACTACAAATAATGCGTCACCTTCGATTCTTAAAATACAGGATGATCCAAAAATTTGTTCCCAAAAATAAGGTGTTACATTAGTATTTTTGGGAACACTTTTCTGGGTCACCCTGTAATTTGCACGGAAGCAGTTCCTTTGCATAATTTTTGAGAAAATACAAAAATTACAGTCAAATAAAATTTCAAATGCATTTAACTTTGTGAAAGTTTAAGACATAATATATTTATTTATTTATTTCTATTAAAATTATCATAGAACGACATTGTTTTGCAGTATCTTGTAATTAATTACATTGTCTCTCTTACACACACATATATATATATATATATATATATTAGTGGCTCTCATAAGTATTCGTACAGAGAAATATTTCCGTTATATCTGTCCTTATCTTTTGCACCATGCATAGGATAGTAATAAAACATTTACTGTTCGCAAGGGTAACAAATAAAAACAATAGTTCAACTTCAGCATATGATGTAAAACATCAAAGAATTTGAGAAAAATAAAAATGTTAAAATGCAAAAGATTGCGCACATTTAATTATAGAATTATTTAGTAGTTTGTGCGTACACTGATAAAAAGTTGGAAATCTTCAAGCCTATGGTGGACTCTCAATGTATTAAGCAATTGTGTACGTAAATATATGAAAACTTTTGCATTTTAATTTTTTTTAACTTCCTCAAATTCTTTGATGTTTTACATTATTTGGTAAAGTTGAACTAAATTTTTTTTATTTGTTAAATTTTTTCAAACGAATGGTAAACTTTTCATAACTGTCGTATGCATGGTACAAAAGATAAGGACGAATGTAACCGAAATATTTCTCTGTACAATATTTATGAGCGCAACTGTGTGTGTGTGTGTGTGTGTGTGTGTGTGTGTGTGTGTGTGTGTAAATTATTTCACGAACGTAACACGTGAAAAATATTTATGATGAAAAAAACCACGATTCTGTTTCCTTTCCTTCTTGTTTTTATTTTCACACACACACACACACACAGTTATGCAAAAACATTTAAGTGCAACAGTATAGTATCATGTTCATTTAAAATAATTGTGAAATTTAGCTTTTTGCTTATTATTCATTTATTTCTATCCATCCATCGTGTTCTGCCTATCAGGCAGGTTCAACTCATGTGTCCCGCCAAAGCGTTCTATCCTGAGCTATCCTTTTCATCTCATGATAGCTCCTGCTGCCTTCAAATCATCCAGCATTGCTTTCCTTTTCCTTCCGCTTGGCCTTCTACCTTCATATCTACCCTCTATCACCTCCTTCAACAATCCTTCTCCTCTCAACACATGTCCGATCCATTTCTTGTCTTTCTCTTATCACCTTAATGAGCCTTCTTTCCTCCCTCACCTGTTGCAGTACTTCCTCATTACTTTGGTGTTCCCTCCAGCTTATCTTTAGCATTCTTCTCCAAATCCACATTTCAAAACTTTCCAGGAGTTTCTTTTCAGTTGTTTTCAGTGTCCATGTTTCTGCTCCATACAGTACCACACTCCATATCAAGCTTTTTACTAACCTTTTCTTCAGCTTCAAGTTGAGTTTACCTTTAAGTAGTCTCCTCTGAGTCTCAAAAGCTACCTTACCCATACAATTCTAGATCTTACTTCCTTATTGCAATCTCCATTGTTGGTTAATAAACTTCCCAGATATTTAAACTGCTCAGTTTCTTCTAAGGTCCGATTTCCTATCGTTAGGTCCATTTGTGCTCCTTTCCTTCTTGCAATTTTCATTACTTTTGTCTTGGTCTCATTACTTCTCATTCCGAATTCTTCCGCCGTTGTTGTCAAGCTATTGACCATTCCTTGCAGTCCTTCCTCAGTACTACAAACAAATGTCTTGTCATCTGCAAACCTTACAGATTTCACCAACTTACCTTCCACTCTGATTCTCTCTTCCAGATCTGAGTGTGCTTTTATTTAGGGATGCACCGGAACTTAGTTCCGGCAGGAACCGGAACTTTTTATTGTGATATTGGTTATTGTTTTATGAATTAAAACATGTTCTTATTCTTCCTCCAATCCATGATGTAACACAAAAGCAATTCTTAATGCTTCTTACTTTTTCTTTCACATAATGTAGCTTATAAAGGCATTTTATGGTTAATAATTAAATACTATGTATGGGATTAGGCTATAATGGTACTTATAAAACAACTTAAATGCTAAACTTAATATATTTTAGGTGATATGACATACAGTTTCGAAAAAATACTATACAAGGTGAATCTTACCCTGAAGCATTGTTGTATTCCTATTAGGGGTGCACCGGATATGATAGTCGGCCGGATATTGCGAAATATCCGGTATCCGGCAGGATATGGGTCATATCCGGCGGGATATGCCGGATATAGGCCAAGACATTAGAAAATTAACACCTCTATGAAAATCTGCCATAATATGATAACACATTACAAATAATATTTTATATACAAAAAATGGAAAGCCCTCCAGGGCCCACCTCTAACCCAGTCCAGCAACACTTTTTATATTAAATCAACACAATACTGATGACAAGAATAAATAAAACATCTGTCTATCCTTAACGATTACAGTTTTATTAATATAATCAGAGCTTTTTATAAAAACGTCTTGGCGTTAAATTTTTTAAAACGAATAAAATATTGCTAGACCCCTGCACTTGCTTTCCATTCTTTTTTCTACTTTTTTTTCCCTTATTTTCAAAACAGTACAAAACATTACAAGCTTGACAAATGTAAAACAATACATTGAATACAGTATAAAATGCCTGGAATGAAATCAATGAATGGAGGGTAGTATTGTGTAGGTCAGATGCCGCCAGTCAGCCTGGAGGTCTTCAGAATAAAAAAAACTCTACAACAGTGATTTAGAACTTTTTTTCCGTTGTGGTGCAGAAACAAGAGCATTTCTCCTCTTTTAGGCAATATTCGGGATCGCCTTGCTTCATAGATGTTTCCATATTCAGAAAACATTCTCTCTGAAAATACAGAGGATGCGGGTGTGCAGAGAAGCTTTGAAACAATAGTTTTAAGGAGGAAATCGGTCCTCCTGCTTCCAAATTTGAACTGGACAGCGTTTCCTATCTACAAGAGGTTCAGATGCATATCGGTCTAACTCCCCTGAAATCAGTAGAACAGGAGCAGTCTTTTTTTCAACCTTTCTTCTCTTGTAACTTACTTCCCCAGATTGCTCTCCTTTTGTGATCTCCATAAAACACGCTTCAAGAATGTCCTCTTCGTCTTTCCTCTTTCGCATAGGAGAACTGGAATTTGAGCTTCTTTCGCTTCCACTTTCATTACCTTCACTTTCATTTGAATCATTACCACCTTCGTCACTTTCAATACCTATGACTTCTTCAATCAGCCAGGATTTAGCCTGCTCTTTTTGATCTTGTTGAAAGAAAGATAACTTATACCGCGAATCTATTGCAGTCGCAGTCACATAAGCCCTGTTTTTCCATTATGTTCAAAGACTTCCCATCATTACTCTCCGACAAGAAACGCGCTCGAAGAGAAGTCAGGAGTTCTCTCTCTGTCGTTTGAATACCTTGGTTATCATGGCCAATCTTTGAAAGAAATCTTTGTAAAATACGAATGCTTGGGATTACGGAAGACAAAGTTGACTTTTCAGAACTCATTTCCTGAATTAGTTGGAAGAATGGTTTTAATATTTTAAGGAGATTTCGTATCAGTGTCCACTCGAAGGATGTGATGGTAGGTAATTCACTACGATCAGCCAAATACAGTTGCATTGGAATTTTTAATTTATATAATCTTTCTAGCATCAAATATGCACTGTTCCAAGGTGTTGGGACATCTTGAACCAATAGGAGAAGCTCAAGATTTTGCTGCACTTGAATGTGTTTGAAATTGTTACAGGCCAAAGGAGAATGATTAAAGTGAGTTGCAAGGCGGCGACTTTTCGCAAGGATATCAATTACACTCCTCTGAACCATAATTGAGTCACTAATAACCAGTTGGAGTAAATGAATGCTGCAGTGTATTGAAGGTATTTCAGCCAAGTCACTACCAAGAGCCATATTACTAGCTCCATCCCTCACCAATAAATTCCTCTTATTTGCATCAAGATCCCAACTATCCCACATAGAGCGAAACTTTTCAGATATACTGTATTTTTGCCAGTATGCGACCCTGAGAAATGAGGCATGAGCACAGCATCGTATCTTTCAAAATCTTTACCTATCCAGTGACCCGATAATGATATAAAACTTTCTTGAGAGGTTGTGCATGTCCATATATTTGAAGAAAAGCTGACATGCTTTACTTCTTCCAGCTTCTGAGCAATTTTAGACTTGAACTCATTATAAAGACGAGGAATTATAGTATCAGAGAAGTACCTTCTGCTCGGTAAGAGATATCTGGGTTGGAGGTAGGCCATTAGATCAATAAAACCATTATCTTCAACTAAAGTAAATGGCTGGTTGTCCAAAGCCATCATCATGCCAATTTTACGGTGAATCATCACAGACCTGGAGTCATTGATGTCCCATATTTTTGTAGATGAAAAGCTTTCCTCTATTGAGATCTGCTTACTCATTTGGTCCATTTTCTTTTCTTTCAGAGTACTACCAGTAGAAGTTGATGGTCTAGCCCGTATTCTACCTATGCCTATTTCCTTTGATTCAGTCGCAGCTATTCTTTTCTTGTCATTTTCGTTTTTGGCTTTAGCATACTCTTTTGGGTGATTAATCTTCAAATGATTATGAAGAGGTGTTGTGCTAAAAGACTTTTGGCCACCTTTCTCCGTCCCACGTTTGATAATCTTTTGGCAAATATTACACTTTGCAGTGATATCGCTAGGATCATTTATTGTTTACAGTGACCACACAAAACTTGTCATGATTAATACTTAATAGTTTAATACAACACAAGAACCTGAAAGAGAACAAAACAATTAAACATCTGGATATACTTAAATTATTATTTATCTTATATTTGGGGGGGCGACTGCCCCCAATGCAAAACAAAACATAGCAACATGTGTAAAAATAATACGGTACCTAATAATATATATTCGGCCGGATAGATATGACCATATCCGGTATCCGGCCGGATATGAAAAATTCATATCCGGTGCACCCCCTAGTTTTCAGACCAACTGGGCATTATTTGACCAATCCGACCACATAACAATCGACACAGATGGAGCATATGCTGAACGTTTTGCGACAGACGAGTCCTTTAAGCACAAAAAATCCGAAATGCTCAGGTACTTCCAAGATGTCTTGAAGAAGAGTTGATTGTCCGGTGTTTTCTGTTCCTTAGGGGTAAACAAGAGGAACCAATTCATTTCCGCCATCCTGGGGCATACCACATGGCAAGATGGATGGCGAAAGCCATCTATTGCCTCAAGATTTTCATGTTCAAGAGGCAGGTGACATTAACCCCATACGGAGAAAAAAGACTCCATAAAATGTGCCTTTTCATCTCTCTAAGTTATATTCATTATTGGAGTGAAGCTATGATCCCAGAAAAAGCTCCTCTGAACGACTTGTTACTGCTCAGATCTTGTCAGAAGAGTTAATAATTAGGGTTGCTTTCTTCGATTCTAGAATCGATGCCGAAACAAAGAGGATGATGGCTACAAATCTTGAACTTTTACGGCGGGAAAAAAAAAAAAAAAAAAAAAAAAAAAGTTTAAACTCGATGGTAAACATTGATACATTCGTAACAGGACTAACACGAGATTTTTTTCTCAACGATTTTTATGGGGAATACTGTGGAGCCATCTTCCCTCACAAAAGATCCGACGGATTGGAAGAACACGAAAACTTCGTTTTGGGCCTCAAACGCGTGCGTGCTTGAAAATGGTCAGCGATAGCGCTGAACGAAAAATTGCGCTGATTAAAAGGTACAATTCACAAAAACCGAATCTCAAAAACAATTCCTCTTAAAGGCGGTGAGGAAGCACACGGAGATAATTCTCGTAAAAACAAAACAGAATCTTAAGAAAAAGATCTGAGAGAAATAGTGATAAGGAAGAAATGATGTCAAGAAGCGTTTCTCTTTCCTTACAATTTTTGGTCTTTTTGTCATTGTTTTTGTTTTGAATACGAAACGGTAAAAAGTATTTTGTTTTTTTTTCAGTCTTTATTTTGAATAGCAAACATTAAAAAGTACTCTTGTTTCTTTTCCCTTCCACGGTTACCTTTTCACGCTCTCGAAAAATTCAGATCATAATAATTTTCAAAATTTTGAGAAAGTGTGGTCGAATTGTGGGACATCTTAATACTGATTAATTAAATTTTCTTTTTGTACGCTTTCGTTTTACTTCAATACAAACAAGAACAAGAGTCATGCGAATGAAAAAAAATCATAGTCGTGTTTTAAGGCATATTTTGAGACAACCTAATATATATATATGATACACACAGACCGTGCATGGAACAAGGAACTCTTCTGGGAAAATTAAATCCATTATAGTCCGAATAAGTAATGGTCAATGACAACAAAGAGGCCCCAAAAATATAATTTCCTTCACCAGGGCCCCATGAAACTGACATGTTATGTGCCTTGAAAAGTGGACGCTTAATTTGGCCAGTTGAGGTTTAAGTTTTGGTTTTTGGCTACAAATACAATAGTTACCCCCTTTTCTTTGATGTATTCAGTCCGACGTGAATACAACGAGTCTTTTCCTTATATTGAGGTTCTGAATATAGTTGGGCTGGGATGCTTTAAACCCTTGATCCTCTCCCAAAGCTGGATCCTATCTGCTTTGCAGATAGCTGGTGAGGGAAGCTATATTTTTGGGGCCTCTTTGCGAGTGACCCGTCGCCCACGTCGGGCTAACATCATGAAAAAGAAAACCTTATTGGGTTGTGTTTTAATTTTCCCAAAAGAGTTCCTTGTTCCATGCACGGTCTGCGTGTATCATAAAAAACATCAGGTGACCATTCTGAGTCCAATCCCATCTTCTTCTTCTTCTTCTTCTTCTTCTTATATATATATATATATCTCTATATGTATAAAAGAGGAAGTTTGTTTATTTGTTTATTTAGTTGTTCGCTATAGAAAACCAAACGGTTGAACTTACAAATTTTAAAATAACATCATCATAACCAGTTTTTTACAAGGAATCTAATGGTGCTATTTATTTATTTATTTTATAAATAACCTAACCTAAATAACTTAACCTAACCAATCGTCAATGCCGTACAGTATAAAGAATCCTCTTCTCTTAATAAAAATAAATAAATAAATAAATAAAAAATTTATTGTTTTGTATTTATTTTTTTAGGTTAATTGTACGCTCTTGACGATTGGTTAGGTTAAGTCGTAATAGTTTGGTTAAAAAAAAAAAATATTCGACCTTTAGCTGGGATATTTTGGAACCCGCACGAAGTGCGGGTTTTAGGTTACCCGGGCAACGCCGGGTAACCCGCTAGTATATATATATATATATATTTCTTTTCCCAGGATGTTCAGTATGTGGACATCGAGTACATGGACAGGAGAAAAGATTTTACCATCGATGAAAAAAATTTGGAGACCTCCCTCAACTGTTCGATGAAATTAAAGAATACGGAATGAGGACCGTCATAATTTTGGATCCAGCAATTAATGCTGAAGTAATATATACCTTAACTTATGTTGTTTCGTGCGTTGGTCTCTCTTCACACGGAGGTCAAGCTGGTGGCCCCGACTATATATATATAAACTTCAAATAGTTCTAATGCTATATTGTACTATCTTTTGTACTATTTAGAAGGTATTTGTTCAAGACCAAATAAGAGCCACTTTGTGCTGTTACAGATTTAGTTAACACAAAACTAAAAGCAGTTTAGCTTTGGTTAAATTAGGTGAGGTTACGTAGCGGACGTAACCTCACCTAATTTAAGGTAAGGATAGATTACATTATTGAAGTCTCTCTCTCTCTCTCTCTGCCATACTTTGGGGTGGGGGGTGATATCGAGCAAGAAAGTTAATACAACAGCGCTGCTATTTCCAACCGTTACGGAGCTACGGAAGTTTTAAGGTGCACGGAAAAAAATAAACGAGAGTATTAATCTGATGTATTTATTGCTACATTTTATGAGATACCTTATAAATGTTCAAAATGTCCGCCTCGGTTTTCAATGCACAGCCTTGCTCGTTCCAAACAAGAGTCCACTGCCCATTGAATCATTTCAGGGTGTTCTCGTATGTAAGCAGCGGCATCCATAATCCGACGCAAGAGTTCCTCTCTCGTTTGTACTTTGGTCTTGTAGAGTGTAGACCATCTCTTTCATAAGGCCCCATAAAAAGAAATCTAACGGGGTTAGGTCCGCAGATCTCGGCGGCCACGATATTGGACCAGCACGACTAATCCAATGATTCTCGTACCGCTGAATCAAGTAATCCGTAACATGACGACCAAAATGTGGTGGCGCCTGATCGTGCTGAAAGGACATCCTGCGCCTTGTCTCCAAGGGCACGTCCTCCATCAAAAGCGGCAATTCGTTCGTCAGGAAGTTCAGATAAATACCAGCAATTAATCTTGTTCCAAAACGAACGGTCCAATCAGCTGATCTCCAATTACACCGCACCAAACACTCACTGAGAATCGATGTTGAAAGTTTCCTTCAACGATACCGTGGGGATTATCAGCAGACCACAAGTGGGAATTTCGTCTATTGTTAATTCCATCCAGAATGAATTGTGCTTCATCACTAAACAGCATGCGATTAAGAATTTGGCGATGCATAACCATCCACTGGCAAAATTGAATACGTTTATCATAATCATCCAGTTGAAGAGCTTGCACACGTTGCAAATGATAGGGACAAACCCTCATCATGTATGGTTCGCCATACACGCGATGCGGATTCACATGTTCTTAGTTACGTGGAACAATTGTTCCTTTTTCCCTTAATCTCTGGTGTGTGTCACTAAACACTTGCCTGTTCGGTATTCGGCGGTTCGGAAAACGTCTTCGATATTCCTCAACTGCCGCTCTGCTGTTACCATCACAGAATCCATAAATGAAGTAGATATCAGCGTATTCAGCGGGTGTGAACTGTTGATTCATTTTGATTGTTCACCTTAGCGCAACACAGTGTCTCGTACCACAGATCAGAACCAACTGAAAGAAAAAAACTGAGGATTAGTAGTGGTAACTTCGTTAACCGAAACTACCACCAGTGCACAAGTAGGGATTTATTGTTTACACATCTTAAAACGTCCGTAGCTCCACAACGGTTGGAAGTAGCACCTATATTGTTTAACTTTTTTACTCGATATCACCCCCCAAATTACCCCCCAAAGTATGGCAGACCGGTTGTGAAACACCCTGTGTATGGGATTGGCAGTATTCCGAATTAAGCAGTTCTATGGCCCAATGATTGCTCCTAGCTGCGGACCCGGATCTCTGCCAACCCTAATTTACATTATATATATATATATATATATATATATATATATATATATATATATATATATATATATATATTTATTATATAAAGTATATATATATATACACACACACTATATTTCATGAACTAACCTTTTGTCCACGACACTCTAGACCCTTACATACTAGAAGAATCATGAGGATGCTCATAATGACAGGATTTAGAAGATTGTGAAATATGTATTAGAGATAAGCGCCTCATAAAAACGTAATACGTCTAACTATTTACTGAGACTTCATGTTGCGTCTTTCCTACTGTAGATGAAGCCGAAGGAATATGAGAGCCATTCACGGGCGATGGGAGCGGACGTTTACATTAAATGGCCTTCATCTACTCTTTCCGACACCAGAGTATACAATAACCCGGAAAGTGACATAATACTCGGATACGTAAGAGCGGTTCTCTTAAGTTTTTCTCTTGGACTGAATTAAGGATAAATTTTCGTGGGGATTATACAAAGTGGCACAAAAATAAGGAATCAAACGGTCATCACTGTATAAATGATGTTTTTTAACTAAAAATTTATAAATTATAAGTTTTGTAACTAAACATGTATACATTACAGTATAAATTTTTTAACTAAAAATTATTTTTATTTAAAAATAGTGGCAGCCATAGAACGGAAAAGATTCATTCTCTCTGGCTCCTATGACTCCTGACATTTGCGCCACCCTGTATACATTCAGTTTTGGAAGAAGCAAGATTGTACGGAAACCCTAGCTTGCTATTCTTACAAGCAAATATATTTCAACACACACACATTATACATATATATATATATATATATATATATATAGTATATATATATTTATATATATACCGTATATATAACTCATATTTCACAATTATTTTTGTAGGTTTGGCCAGATAACAAGACAGCTTTTCCAAATTGGCACAAGAATCGACGAAGGTTTGGTGGACAAATGAAATTTCTTCTATTTTACAAAGAATCACTGAAATTCGATGGATTATGGATTGTAAGATTCATTGTCTTTGCGCTGAAAATATTAATTTATGAAATACATTATAACACATTATATGTATGTATATATATATATATATATATATGGTATATATATATATATATATACACAAACTCAGAAATGGTTCCCTGAGAACATTATATGTTAAACAGACCGTGCATGGAACAAGGAACTCTTCTGGGAAAATTAAATCCACTATAGTCCGAATAAGTAATGGTAAATGACAAATACCATAGTTTTTTTCCTTTTTCATGATTTTAGCCCGACGTGGGCAACGGGTCTCTCGCAAAGAGATCCCATAAATATAGCTTCCCTCACCAGCTATCTGCAAAGCAGACAGGATCCAGCTTTGGGACGTGGATCTAGGGTTTAAAGCAAGCCTAGATCCCTACACTCAGAACCTCTATAAAGTAAAAGACTCGTTGCATTCACGTCGTGTTGAATAAATCAAAGAAAAAAGGGGGTAACTATTGTATTTTTAGCCAAAAAAAACCAAAACTTAAACCTCAACCGGGACATTGAGCGTCCACTTTTCAAGGCACGAAACACGTCCGTTTAGTATACACAAACTCAGAATGGTTCCCTGAGAACATTATATGTTAAACACAGACCGTGCATGGAACAAGGAACTCTTCTGGGAAAATTAAATCCACTATAGTCCGAATAAGTAATGGTAAATGACAAATACCATAGTTTTTTTCCTTTTTCATGATTTTAGCCCGACGTGGGCAACGGGTCTCTCGCAAAGAGATCCCATAAATATAGCTTCCCTCACCAGCTATCTGCAAAGCAGACAGGATCCAGCTTTGGGACGTGGATCTAGGGTTTAAAGCAAGCCTAGATCCCTACACTCAGAACCTCTATATAAGTAAAAGACTCGTTGCATTCACGTCGTGTTGAATAAATCAAAGAAAAAAGGGGGTAACTATTGTATTTTTAGCCAAAAAAAAACCAAAACTTAAACCTCAACCGGGACGTGTTTCGTGCCTTGAAAAGTGGACGCTCAATGTCCCGGTTGAGGTTTAAGTTTTGTTTTTTTTGGCTAAAAATACAATAGTTACCCCCTTTTTTCTTTGATTTATTCAACACGACGTGAATGCAACGAGTCTTTTACTTATATAGAGGTTCTGAGTGTAGGGATCTAGGCTTGCTTTAAACCCTAGATCCACGTCCCAAAGCTGGATCCTGTCTGCTTTGCAGATAGCTGGTGAGGGAAGCTATATTTATGGGATCTCTTTGCGAGAGACCCGTTGCCCACGTCGGGCTAAAATCATGAAAAAGGAAAAAAAACTATGGTATTTGTCATTTACCATTACTTATTCGGACTATAGTGGATTTAATTTTCCCAGAAGAGTTCCTTGTTCCATGCACGGTCTGTGTTTAACATATAATGTTCTCAGGGAACCATTCTGAGTTTGTGTATACTAAACGGACGTGTTTCGTGCCTTGAAAAGTGGACGCTCAATGTCCCGGTTGAGGTTTAAGTTTTGTTTTTTTTTGGCTAAAAATACAATAGTTACCCCCTTTTTTCTTGATTTATTCAACACGACGTGAATGCAACGAGTCTTTTACTTATATAGAGGTTCTGAGTGTAGGGATCTAGGCTTGCTTTAAACCCTAGATCCACGTCCCAAAGCTGGATCCTGTCTGCTTTGCAGATAGCTGGTGAGGGAAGCTATATTTATGGGATCTCTTTGCGAGAGACCCTTGCCCACGTCGGGCTAAAATCATGAAAAAGGAAAAAACTATGGTATTTGTCATTTACCATTACTTATTCGGACTATAGTGGATTTAATTTTCCCAGAAGAGTTCCTTGTTCCATGCACGGTCTGTGTTTAACATTATATATATATATATATATATATATATATATATATATATATATATATATATATATATAAAATTGAGTTTGTGTGTAAGTGCTTTTAGTGTTAATAAATACCATATAATCAAAGACGAAATTACTAATTGCCTTTTATTCGCCATTATTAAAATAACTATTGTATCTTTCTCTCTCGAATCTCAATCAGGATATGAATGAACCAGCTGTATTTGACACGAACATGGACAAACCCTGGAACTGGCCCGAAGGCAGGAGTCCCTGGAATTTAAAGTGCCCCCAGAATCAGTGGGATGACCCTTCCTACGCTACAAGTAATTATTTATTTTTCTCTTATTTTATACTTTTACTTACTAATTACCGTAAGTAATTATTTTTGGGTAATATTCGTTTTAGCACACATCGGTGTTTTTCGATTAAAACATATTTTTCTGGTAAATTTTTAGTCGTTTTGCACGAATCTGACATCCGTTTCCTGTGCAAACGTGTATTTTTAAAAATATTCACTTGAAAAAAATTTAGTTTTTATCTAGTGATTTCACCTTTTTTTTTTATTTTTTCGCTCCTCATTTAGTAGCCGTATTCGCGATATGTTGATTTTCTCGCTTTTCATTTAGTTATCAGTCGTACGTATGCGCGATATGTTGTGCCCTTCCTGTGATCTTGATTTTGAGGTTAGGGAAAGATGAAAGGTTAGGTTATTCATTAGGGAAAGACGAAAGGTTAGGTTATTCATTAGGGAAAGACGAAAGGTTAGGTTATTCATTAGGGAAAGACGAAAAGGTTAGGTTATTCATTAGGGAAAGACGAAAGGTTAGGTTATTCATTAGGGAAAGACGAAAGGTTAGGTTATTCATTAGGGAAAGACGAAAGGTTAGGTTATTCATTAGGGAAAGACGAAAGGTTAGGTTATTCATTAGGGAAAGACGAAAGGTTAGGTTATTCATTAGGGAAAGACGAAAGGTTAGGTTATTCATTAGGGAAAGACGAAAGGTTAGGTTATTCATTAGGGAAAGACGAAAGGTTAGGTTATTCATTAGGGAAAGACGAAAGGTTAGGTTATTCATTAGGGAAAGACGAAAGGTTAGGTTATTCATTAGGGAAAGACGAAAGGTTAGGTTATTCATTAGGGAAAGACGAAAGGTTAGGTTATTCATTAGGGAAAGACGAAAGGTTAGGTTATTCATTAGGGAAAGACGAAAGGTTAGGTTATTCATTAGGGAAAGACGAAAGGTTAGGTTATTCATTAGGGAAAGACGAAAGGTTAGGTTATTCATTAGGGAAAGACGAAAGGTTAGGTTATTCATTAGGGAAAGACGAAAGGTTAGGTTATTCATTAGGGAAAGACGAAAGGTTAGGTTATTCATTAGGGAAAGACGAAAGGTTAGGTTATTCATTAGGGAAAGACGAAAGGTTAGGTTATTCATTAGGGAAAGACGAAAGGTTAGGTTATTCATTAGGGAAAGACGAAAGGTTAGGTTATTCATTAGGGAAAGACGAAAGGTTAGGTTATTCATTAGGGAAAGACGAAAGGTTAGGTTATTCATTAGGGAAAGACGAAAGGTTAGGTTATTCATTAGGGAAAGACGAAAGGTTAGGTTATTCATTAGGGAAAGACGAAAGGTTAGGTTATTCATTAGGGAAAGACGAAAGGTTAGGTTATTCATTAGGGAAAGACGAAAGGTTAGGTTATTCATTAGGGAAAGACGAAAGGTTAGGTTATTCATTAGGGAAAGACGAAAGGTTAGGTTATTCATTAGGGAAAGACGAAAGGTTAGGTTATTCATTAGGGAAAGACGAAAGGTTAGGTTATTCATTAGGGAAAGACGAAAGGTTAGGTTATTCATTAGGGAAAGACGAAAGGTTAGGTTATTCATTAGGGAAAGATGAAAGGTTAGGTTATTCATTAGGGAAAGATGAAAGGTTAGGTTATTCATTAGGGAAAGATGAAAGGTTAGGTTATTCATTAGGGAGAGATGAAAGGTTAGGTTATTCATTAGGGAAAGATGAAAGGTTAGGTTATTCATTAGGGAAAGATGAAAGGTTAGGTTATTCATTAGGGAAAGATGAAAGGTTAGGTTATTCATTAGGGAAAGATGAAAGGTTAGGTTATTCATTAGGGAAAGATGAAAGGTTAGGTTATCATTAGGGAAAGATGAAAGGTTAGGTTTTCATTAGGGAAAGATGAAAGGTTAGGTTATTCATTAGGGAAAGATGAAAGGTTAGGTTACTCATTAGGGAAAGATGAAAGGTTAGGTTATTCATTAGGGAAAGATGAAAGGTTAGGTTACTCATTAGGGAAAGATGAAAGGTTAGGTTATTCATTAGGGAAAGATGAAAGGTTAGGTTACTCATTAGGGAAAGATGAAAACATTTTTCTGGTCAATTTTTAGTCGTTTTGCACGAATCTGATATCTGTTTTTGTGCATATGCGTAGTTTTTGCGATATCTTCAAGTAAAGATATCTCAAAAACTACACATTTGTGCAAAGGAAACAGGTTTCAGATTCGTGCAAAACGATTAAAAATTAACCATAAAAATATGTTTTCGTCGAAAAACACCGATGTGTGCTAAAACGAATATTTACCATTATTTTTAATATAAGTATATTAGTTTTGCGCGCGTGCGCGCGCACACACACACAGTATATTTGAAATAAACTGTACTGTCGTGGACGGAGAACTCTGGGTCTTGACGATGCTTCTTTGTTACGACAGAACCAAACCAACTATACGCACTTGTTTACCAGGAAACGTAATATATTACTAATTTTTTGGATTTAGAGCATAGGCCTACACAAAAAAAAAGAAAAATGAATAATGTCGAAGGTCGCTCGGTGACCGAAGAATCTAACGAACTCACAAACACGAGAACAAAGATACTAACGAAGATAAAAGTTATTTTCATTTTCAAATATATTCAATCATTTAATTGAATTAAGCTTTTAATTCAGATCATTCTTTTTTAAACTAAGCGCAAATACGGGAATTAAATTCACGCGAAATCTATAAAATATTCTTGTTTAGAAGAATTCAACGTTCTTTGGCTTCATTCCTGGGATAGATATTCTCCTAGATTTCAAGAAATTTTCCCGGATGTATTTTTGAGAAATAAGTACATAATTCTTCCCCAGTATATATATATATATATATATATATATATATATATATATATACACAGGGGTTGGGCAGAATAATGGAAACACTCGCATTTTCGGTACTCAAAAATAATAAAAAAGAACATCAAATAAGGAATATAGTGAGCGTAAAGCAACACTGACAGAATGCGACAGAAGAACTTTATATGATAATTATGAGCTGTGAAGAATCAATCAGAGATTGTTGCATCCAAACTTTCTTGTTCGAAATTTAACAATAGTCCGCAAAGGCCAGTGTCAGTCATAACTATGTTATGGGAACTGTAGTAAAGCCTATTTTAACACCAACCAGTACCAAAATTCGAATGAATTTGAAGTTGGGGAGAATAATGGGAACAATTCTGTGCTAATGTGGTGTAGTTTTTTTCAAATTTCTTTCCATGTATTCATACCTATGGGACTGTTCCTCAAAGTGCAGGGACAATCACGCGACTTTTATTATTGAGACACCAACCAAACGAGCTCCTACTATCATGCCCTTTTCACAGGCAGTAACATCTCCAAGCGCCATATTTTTATTTATTCTACAAGAACATGAAAAACCAATATGAACATATTAAAATAAAAGATGTTCTCAGTATTATATGCAGTTACATATTACTTTAATAAAGTACATAACGCCATTAGTGATATCAGAAAATACAACACCGAAAATGCGAGTGTTTCCATTATTCTGTCGAGCCCCTGTATATACAGGGTGTGTAAAAAAAGTGACCCCTTAGAGGTAAACTGTCATATTAAATTAAGTAAGGGGACTAGAGCTCCCAAACTTCATAGATGCTTACCTTAGCATGTTGTTCGTCTTAATTGAGAAGTTGCTTGATGTGTCCCCCTTCCTGCTCAACGCAGGCCTCCAAACATGGACGCCACTGATCAAGACACCCGTTTACATATCGTTGAGACTGTAGTAATGCCCAGTTAAGAATATTAATTTTTGTTTAATATAAATCATTTACTAATAATTGTGAAATTGTTTGAAATTGTTTAAAATGGGAAGCGTTGGCAGTCCTGAACAGAGGCCGAGAGAGCAGACTACCCCCCAAGGGAGTCAGTCTTCTGGCGGCGCGTGAAGCGTGAGGTTAACGTCATGTAACGTAAAATTTAATTAATTGTTTGTGTTCCTCTCCGACGTAAATTATTATAATAGAAATTCCGTACTCGCATCCCCCTAAATTACTTAAACCATTTTCGGAATCAATAAAACGTTCACAAGTGTTAAAATAGAGTATTAATAAAACCCCCCTTCCCCCTTCGTGTTGTAACGGTTTTCATAGTCAGTCTCGGCGTAGCTACCATGAATATAATTGTAAAAAGTGTGAAAAGAGTAGAGAAAGCAAGCGATAAATGAAATAAAGAGCCGATAGAAGAGAATAAATAAAGAAGAAAGTAAATAAAAAAGGCGTTCACTACATCTGGTGGCTAGCGGTGGTCTTACATCATATTTTGTGAGGCTTACCCACGTGACTAGTATTTCGATTAAAATTCTTCAAACCCGGTATATTAGCCAATAGCGTTAATGAATATTTTATTTCGATTATTAAAATATCTAAATGCAAAGTTTATCCCGTTTGCAGGCAAATTTCGATTTTCATTCCTTAAAATTCATTATAAATGTAATTTCAAAATGGCGCCCATTGTTTTCCAAATTATTCTGAGTCACGTCGCTTCAAAAAGTTCGCGCGTCAAATTTGTTGTTTGAGATTGAGTCTAGACTCAAAACTTATTTTAGTCGTTACAGAGTCGGTAGAAAAACTTTGACTCAATTTCAGAGTTGTTTCAATTCGTTATTTCGTTCATTAGGTCGGAGAGGACATAGTTTTGAAAATTTATCGTGCTGCCTGAGGACTCAATTTTTCTTTTTTTTTCGTCTCTTCCACTGTTATGCCTGTTTCAGCTTACCTTTTTACTTTTTGTTTAAAACTTTTGGAATTAGTAGTAATTGTGATAATATAATAATAACGATTAATATAGAAAAAATTTGTACGTAAGTAAATTGTTAGTTTAAATACACTGTGATACACATTTTATGCGGTCCTTAAAAAATGTTTTAGCGAAAATTTGTACCGATTGTAAAACATTTCATGAACATGAAAAATTTTCTGGGTTTCATTAGCAGATTTTTGATTATATTTCGATTGGTTGTACATAAATTATAATGATAGGCTTATTTTAAATAATTGTTTATATAGATTTACGGGCTTTTTGCTTTGCTTCGCTTCGCGCTAAATAGGATTACGTTACATTTTAATTAAGGGACAATCGAAAATAATCTTAAACATATAATTTGTCAGCTGGCCGTATAGGATTGTGTTAAATTTCAAAATAAGCAGAATTCGTTTAACTGAAATAGAGAAATTGTGTGTGAAATTTTCTATAATTTTTTTTTTTGGATTTTTTTTATATACTCATTAATTATATACTTATATTAACTTATACGTATATATTAGTTATATATATAATTTTATATATTTATATACTCATAAAGTTTGGTAGGTAGGCTGATTATCTATTTTTTTTCTCTCCATTTCTTTCGTTCATTTTCATGACAATTCCGACATATTTTGTAAAATGGCTATTGTATTGTACTAAAGAAGATTTCTTGTAGGCCTATCGTTAAATATTGTTCGGAGATTAACCGTTACTACGGTATATGTCTATTGAGTAGTAAATTTTAGTTATTTAACAAAATTTTAATTGGTTTAACATAAATAATCATAGGATTTTTCTTTAATAAGCACAAATGTTATGCATTAAATTCTAAATTGTGCTTTCCACGCGTAACATTGAATTTATTAATTATAGGTCTAAAAGTGCGCAGTAAATTTTATTTTTATTTTGGGGACCTATGTGAGTTAAGGTATACATATTTTACTAAATCTCGATATTATAATTTTTTTTGAAATTACAGAAATTGTGTAGAAAATTCTTTTCATATATTTTCTTTACGTTTTATAAATTCATTCAATAATCAATTTTATTTGTATAGGTAGGTCGATTTTATTTTTCTTTCTTCCAGTTCAATGACAATGGTAAAATTTTTATTAAATTTAGATTGTATTCTAAAAAGGATGTTTTGATTTGATATTTTAATTTGGGTATTAGAAATGAAAAATGTCCTTTTTTTTTAGTTCGAGCGTTTGCATAGAAAAAATTACAAAATTATGTCAGGATATAATGCAGTTTCATTCGGTTAGGGATATTTGTATAGAGGTTCGCTTACAAACAAAGCGACCGCTCTCAATTAGGCAATGTTTTGTTTGTTTACAGTAGGTTGTGTATTTTTGAGTGCATATTATCTATTCTTATTTAGTATAACTATGCAAATTTTTAGTTTCACTTGGAAACGATAAATTACTGGGATTTTTGTGATTTGCAAACCATACTGGGGTTTCTGTTGAAGGAGAGAGTTGTTCTCAGATGTAATTTGCGAATTGCGAGTTCAATTCATATGAAATTTGACGTTTCAAGTTGGAATTACTGTATTAAAATAATTTTTGGTAGTAATATTTAAATTTTTTTTACTTTTTAATAACTGTTTTGGAAAATTATTATTGTTTAAACCTTCAGTCGGGTTAACTAATGCATTTGAAACATTGGCTCAAGTGTACACTCGGAAATGGAGCCTTCTAGATAGCCAGTAACGTTTTTGTGGCGTCTTTGTGTGCTCCTCCTCAAAGCAAGAGGGTTCATGATTGTCAGAGAATGGATGACATGAAGTTTCTGGGGTTCATTTTGTCTTTTGTATTTGAAAGTATTGATCTGATTTCTGACGATAGTTTGAACAATAATATTCTTAAATTATACTAACAGTTACTATGTATGGGCGCTTTTATATTTATACTGTACAATTTTGTTCGTACGTTTTATGACTTTTTTTATCTTCTCCGCTGTAACTGCCATAAGTGACCTTATTGGTAGCTAGATTTGATTAAATTTTTGCGAAATTTTGAGATTGTTTTTTTTTTCCGTGAATTTGGCCAGAGCAAATGTGTAGTTAGTATTTCGAAGTGAACTGTCGAGAAAATTCGATAAATTAAATATGAAATGATAAGCAGTACGTACAGAAACACGTTTCGAATAAACTTTTTTTTCAAAATTTCAAAGGCTCGGTTTGGAGGCAACCAAGTTGAATCCGAGTTCCATCCAGTGAGTTTAGTCGACCGGATAGGTGATCGATCACCAATGAGAGAGAGAGAGAGAGAAGAGAAACCCAGACTGCGCAGGGACTTGGCGCAGGATGGTTTCGGAAGAGAAGAGTTAGAAGAGAGGAACCGAGTGCGCAGAGACTTGGCGCAGGACAGTTCCGGAAGAGAAGAGAAATTTACGTGTGCAGGGTCTTGGCACACGAAAGTTTCGATCGAAGATGGTCTACTGGTATTTTTCGGGCAGTAGCTGGTCACGCTGCTCGAATGCTTCGCTAAATATGTGTCGTAGCACGCGGTAGACAAGCCACGAGAGCTTGAACGTGTGCCTACGACTGTACTGTCCATACAGACATACAGTAGGTTCGTTGGGAAACGGCCTACGGCGGAGTGATCTGTTGATTGTTGCCAGTAGAAGAGTCTTTCAGCTGGACGTAGGAAGAGCAGCGTTCACCGACAAAAGTGGAGATGAGACAAGGCGAGTTTCTTCATCGACTTCTAGAATTGCAAATTCCGTCCAATTCCAGCGCGTGGTCCCGCTTTCAGTATATCTCCCCCCCTGATCCTTTTAGAATTGGACGTCTCTCTTTTTTTTTTTCGCCATTGGAGAGAGAGCGGAACCATTATAGCGTGCTGCCCTGTTGCATGTTGATTGATGCAATCCCTTGCATTCTAGCGAAGTGAGCAGGAGAGCTGCGATTGAAAATTGAAGTCCGTTGTCAGCGTGCGGAGTGTCATCTAAACAACGTCCAGCAAATTAATGTACTGATTATTATGTAATGAAATTATAAGTGAAAGGGTGCGATTATTGCCCATAATTGTTGTGTTTTTCGTGAAATAGTATGTGCGCTCTTGGTCAGTATTTTATGTAAACTTTTTCTTATTTTTTTCTATGTCGCCCTGATAGTAACTGTATAACTATACAAATAACTGTTTCAAATGTAAAGCGATCGTTGATGAGGAATCGCGGGAATAGATTGTGAACTTGAGATTTGTGTGGCCACTGTAAGAAAATTTTCCGTTATTTTTTTTGGCATGTATAGATTAGTTACAGGTTGTAATTTAATTATTAGTGTGAAATGTTATTTTATGCAAATGTGAAAATTATAAAGTTTTCGGTTTTTAAATGATAAAATATATGTGTGGAATTTGTCATTCTAATTATTTCTTGTCTATCTCAACTCTGAATTGTTAAAGAAAAAAAAAAAAAAAAAAATTGCAAAATATATAAATTTGTTGAATAAATTTATTAAATTGTTAAACGATATTAATAAGTTTTACTAATGAAAAACTTATTTTCAAGGGGGTGATGCGAGTGTAGTAATGCCTAGTTAAGAATATTAATTTTTGTTTAATATAAAATCATTTACTAATAATTGTGAAATTGTTTGAAATTGTTTAAAATGGGAAGAGTTGGCAGTCCTGAACAGAGGCCGAGAGAGCAGACTACCCCCCAAGGGAGACAGTCTTCTCGGCGCGTGAAGCGTGAGGTTAACGTCATGTAACGTAAAATTTAATTAATTGTTTGTGTTCCTCTCCGACGTAAATTATTATAATAGAAATTCCGTACTCGCATCCCCCTAAATTACTTAAACCATTTTCGGAATCAATAAAACGTTCACAAGTGTTAAAATAGAGTATTAATAAACCCCCCTTCCCCCTTCGTGTTGTAACGGTTTTCATAGTCAGTCTCGGCGTAGCTACCATGAATATAATTGTAAAGAAGTGTTGAAATAAGTAGAGAAAGCAAGCGATAAATGAAATAAAGAGCCGATAGATAGAGAATGAATAAAGAAGAAAGTAAATAAATAAAGGCGTTCATTACAAGACACCTTCTCCCAGCCGAGCAGAATTCTTTCTCGTAGTTCATCTATGTTTCTTATATTGGTACCAGGGATGTAAACTTTGGACTTCAGGGCTTCCCAAACACCATAATCTAGTGGTGAAAGATCGGGGCTACTAGCCGGCCACATATTGGATTCGATAAAATCTGGTGTTTCGTCCTCAAGGAATGTGACAGTTTGGCGTGCTCTGTGAACAGGGGCTCCATCTTGTTAGAAAGTATATCTTTCACTCTATCTAACTGATATTCGACGAATTAGTGGTGAAATTAAAATTCGCCAGAAATCGCCTCCAAAGTTCAGCAATCTTCTCGCAATAGTATCTATTATTAATTGAGCTAGAACATATATATATATATATATTTATTTTATTTTTTGATTTTCTTATTATGCCGAACTTTGGGTGAACTTTTGGCTGGCGATAGAGGTGAAAAAAGTAGTTCGCTTCATAAGGTTTTCAACCATACTTCTAGTGTCGTAAGGTCATTATAACCCAAACCACGCGATAGAGGAAGGGTGAAAATAGTGATATCCATCAAAAACACGTTTTCGCCTGTGGTGGCGCTTAGGTATCTTAAGACGCGCGACCTCTCATAATATATATGATGAAAAATAACCACGAAGGAAAAAAGAAAACAATGGTGCTCTCTGATATTGCATCTACTTTTGCATATTGCTAAGAATTTTACTTTTGGAAAGTTTTGAATTTTATATACTTGCGTTTATATTCACATAGTTACAGTTAAGTAATTGAATATTAGTGGTTTTTAGCGATTTAGAAGTTTTCATAACGTGCTGGCTTAATTTAACTTAAACTTGTAACGGTTATAAACTAATTTTTAACTGCGGCGATGCCGTCGCGGAAAGCGTCGTGTGTTAGGTATAGGATAAACCGGTGGTATTCGGAATTTAAAGATTATAACGGCGGTCCTATGGCGATTACCGAGAGATCAGTTTGTTCTTTTGCGAGTTAATGGAGGAAATAGTTTGACATAAACGCAGTGTACGTGAGGTAACGGAAAGACTTGCAACGCTTGATGAGGGCAGGGGTAGGGCTACGGTTGACGAAAGCCGAACCAATACTAACGTTGAAGACGTTACTAATTTGAAGGGTGTGGTGAATCTAGTTTCTAGTTTAGGTAGCTTGTCGGGAAGGTTGGATAGAGTTGGAGGAAGGGTTAAAGTTAGTCCGAGAGTAGTAATGGGAGGGATTTAGAGAAGTTAAGGGTGGAGGTAGGCCGTGTACGTTAGGTGATAGGAATCCCCCCCCCTATCGAGGTCTCGAACCCTTTCCCCCATTTGGAAAGGGACGTGAATGAGGGGGAAACTATTTTTAATTGGGACTCTTTAGTGCGCCACATGGACAGAGAGTTCGTTGAACGGCAATCCAACCAAGAGGAGGAGGGTCTGTCTCCCAGGGGCCAGGGTTGACAGAGTTCGAGACGAAGTGGATAGAATTGACGTTGCCTCCGTCACTCGATGTTGGTGACGATGGTAGAGGCAACGACTCGTATAGGCCCGAAACGAGAGTGCCTGACCTTTTGGAGAGATATAGGGGGTTAATTAGGTCCCTGAAGGCGAGGTCAGATAGGTCTTTAGTTCGAGGTATTATCCCTAGGCACGGGTTGGGCCTTAGATTACGTCAAAAACAATATTTTTGAATAATAAATTAGGAGAGATTTGTGCTGAGGAAAATGTACCCTTCGTAAAGCTGTGGTCCGAATTCAGTGATCCTAGCCTTTTTATAAAAGATGGGGGTGCATTTTAATGAAATAGGTAATGCTAGGCTAGGTAGGTTAATAGAAAAAAACGTGCGGAAGCTGTATAGGTCGAAGCCTTTAAACGTTGTGGGTCCGGGGAACGCGGGCCCGACCTGAAAAATAGTGTAAAACGCCGGCATGTGGTAAAAAATACCTTAAACGTCTTTTATTGTAACACACGTAGTATTAGAAATAAATTAAACGAATTTAAGGCGATAATTTATTCCGGCAACTACAATATAGTTGCTATTACTGAAACGTGGTTAAATACAGTGACTCGGGACTTGTTGGGGGAACTTGATATACCGGTTTTAAACTCTCTACTAATGATAGGTTACATAGGCTTGGTGGCGGCGTTTTTGCTGTATATTCGTAATTCCCTTAGGGCTATCAAGGTTAAGATAGATTTTCCGGCAGCAATTAATGCGATATGCGTTGAAGTAGGGCGCGTAGTATTAGTTTTAATTTCGTTGTTGTTTTATAGACCTCCCGTTCAAACCTTCGACACCGATACTAGATTTTACTCATCTTGGTAACTTTATTGACAATCGGAATAGTATAATTGTCGGAGACTTTAACTGCCCTAATGTTAATTACGAGACTTTTACTGGTAATGAGGAGGGTTTGAGATTGATTGAGTTCATGGAGGATAATTTTTACGACAGATAGTTACCGAACCAACGCGCGGTGACAATATTTTAGATTTGGTGATGACGAACGACGAAAATATAGTCGATAGTTTAGAAGTAGGCGAGAGTTTAGGATGTAGTGATCATAAAATTCTTAGGTTTAAGTTATGATAGAAAATACTAAGGATAGTAACGTAATAGAAGTCCTGATTTTCGTAGGGCTAATTTGATAGTTTTGCGGATAGGATGAGAGTAGTGGACTGGGATAACTCATTTATGGGTAATGACACAAATTTGCATTGGGAGGCATTTAAAGAAAGTTTTTGTGAAATTGAAAGGGAGTTTATTCCTCGTATGCCCAAGCGCGCTAGAAATCATGGTAGGCCCAAGTGGTGGACTAGGGAAATAGGCGAGTTCATAAACGAGCGTAACAGAGTGTATAGAATTAATAAGCGCAATGGCACGGCAGCTAACTTTAATAAATATATCGAGCTTAGACGTCAGGTTAAAAAATCAGTTAGAAATGCTAAGTGTAATTTAGAGATACTTATAGTTGCGGATAGTAAACATAATCCAAAAAAGTTTTGAATACGTCAATATCGTAAGCCGATAAAAGATAACATAGGTCCTCTAGTGGATGTTAACGGAGCTTTGACTTCTGACGCTCAGGCGATGGCGGGTATTTTCAATAACTTTTTTGCGACAGTTTTTACCGTAGAAGGCGTAAATAATGTCCCCGACGTGGACGATATCGTTCCATTTAGTAGCGAGACACTTTTGGATGAAATAACTGTTCACGAGGGTGAGATTGCGCATTATATCGATAGGCTAAAAGTTAGCAAGGCTCCAGGCCCTGACGCTTTTTATCCCAGACATTTGAAAGATTTGAAAGACGTTATCGTACGCCCCTTAACGAAGATTTTTAATCAGTCACTCGAAACGGGGATTATTCCTGAAGACTTCAAATTAGCTAACGTCACGCCCATTTTTAAAAAAGGCGACCGCACGGTACCTAGTAATTATAGGTCCATTAGCTTAACGTCAATTGTAGGTAAACTTTTGGAATCTGTAGTTAGGGATCGTATCATCGATCACTTAGAAAGTCGAGATTTGATTAATAGTAGTCAGCATGGGTTTCGACGCCATAGATCTTGTTTAACTAATTTGTTAGAATTTTATAACGAAATAGTGCTCGAATACGATAGAGTGGCTGATGTTATTCATTTAGATTTTAAAAAGGCGTTCGATACACTTCCGCATAGAAGATTAATTGCGAAGGTTCAAGCGCACGGTATACGCGGTCAGGTAGTTAACTGGTTAGAGGAATCGCTTCGTGCTAGGAGACAGAGGGTCGTTGTTAATGATAGTGAATCGGGGTGGTTGGATGTAGGTAGTGGTGTCCCACAGCAGAGCTGGGCACTTGCGGCATATTTTGCGGTACTGCGGTACTGCGGTACTACCAAACTACCAAACCGGGACCGCATAACGCAGTACCGCAAAGGATCGCTGAAAGTACCGCAGTACCGCTACCGCATTCAAATTTCCGCGTACCGGTTTGGTACCGGTTTGGTAGTTTGGTAGTACCGCAGTACCGCAAAATATGCCGCAAGTGCCCAGCTCTGTCCCACAGGGTTCAGTGTTAGGCCAATTGCTATTCGTAATTTACATTAACGACATAGATGTAGGATTGACTAGTAACGTGTCAAAATTCGCGGACGATACTAAAATAGGCGGTAAGGTTTTTAACGAGGACGATAGAAATAGGCTCCAAGACGATGTAGATAGGATTATGGAGTGGACGGATAAATGGCAGATGCAATTTAACGTAGACAAGTGTAAAGTTTTGTATGTAGGTTCTCTAACATTAATTACACGTACATGATGGATGATAGAAAGTTAGCGAGCGTTGACGAGGAAGTAGATTTAGGCGTACGCGTATCTAAGGATTTAAAAGTTAGGAACCAGTGCCTGGAGTCTTGCGCAAAAGCTAATAGGATGTTAGGCTTCATAGCGCGTAATTTCGAATTTAAATCGAAGGATATTATATTGCCCCTTTACAAATCCCTAGTGAGGCCTCATTTAGAATATGCCGTTCAGTTTTGGTGCCCGTATTTGCGTGAGGATATTGATAGGTTAGAAATGGTTCAGCGTCGTGCTACGAAACTAATTCCGTCATTGCGCAACAAGCCTTATGAAGATAGAATTAAAGAGTTAGATTTGCATTCACTCGAAACTAGGAGATTAAGGGGGAGCTTATTGAAGTTTTCAAAATCGTTAATAACATCGATAACGTAAATTTTGACAAACTGTTCACTTTAGATAATAGCAATACTCGTAATAACGGATTTAAGTTACGTGGCAGACGTTTCATTACTAATATCGCTAAAAACTTCTTTACGTTTAAAGTAATTGATAAATGGAATAATCTTGCCGCGTCAGTCGTTCACTCTACCAGCGTTAATATGTTTAAGAACCGTTTAGATAGACATTTTAAAAATATTAACGTTGTTTAAAATAAAAAAAATTAGTAACAGGAGCTCTGGGGGTGGTGGTCGAGGATGAGTCTGTTGACGATTAATGCCAGCTTGTGACATGCCAGCGTGTGATGCCAGCAATAAAATTTAAAAAAAAAAGATTATACTAACATGAACGTAGATGTAGCTCGTAGAGTAAACTAACCCACTTTTTGTTTAACTTTACCTACTTTTTTTTTCAACTCTTACTTGCATGTCTGTAGTTTGCATGGTATAACTGAGTTAAGACTGTTTGCATGGTTTGTAAGCGTTCTTATTTTACTTCTTTTCATCTTTCACCCCTTTCCTATTCTCTCCGACTATTTTTCTGACTTGTCGGCAGTGGCCGGCGGATGATGATGGTGAGTCTTTTTTCTGAATGAATGTTAACCCATGAGTGATAGGTGTTGCTACTTAACTCCTTATTTTCTTCTCTTAACCCCCTACTCTTTCCTTTCTCTCGGGCTAACCTTAGAGTGGATCTTTGGGTCTTTGTTAGCCTTAGCTTCTGTAGATTCCTCAGAATGTCATTAGACGAAAGCGCTTGAGCACCATTCTGTTTTCTTTCTTTGTGGTTATTTTCATCATAAATATTCACGTGTTACTTTCGTGAAATAATTTTCAATATATATAAAATTCTTCCCCAAACCTTTTTTAGGAAAGTATAATTATTATTTCCGATGATTAATTATTTATCCAGGAAATGGAAGGATATCTATTCATACTTCATTCAGAAATGCGTCAAAAGGTTTCTTTCTGAAATGTTCGAGGACCGATGGATGAGATAGAGGAGAGAGAAAGGAAATGCTTTCATTTGAAATCTCATTTCACTAAACTCTCAATTGGAAATTATTTTCTTTTACGTAGAAAGAAGGATATACTCTGGCTTTGTGCAACTGAAATTAGTTCTGTATTCGTGTACATAATTTTGTTTACTGTGTTCATATTATTGTATATACCAGTGTATAGTCATACTATATATACATATGTGTGTGTGTGTATATAAGTGGCGTGCGGTGGGTACTTCTACAGGGTGAGCGGTATTGCGTGCGAGCACACGCACTGTATGTACAAATTGTACATATAATATAACACAGGCCTACGAATGAGAACTTTGTAAGAATTGTTTTCTTACTAATAACCGATGTTACATAATTCAACTACGCTGATTTCGAATAAGGTGTCCATTTTTTTCTATCACGAAAGGATTTTCTGCAAACTGGAAGGGAAAAAACAACAACATAAATAAATGTTATTTATTTCAATTTACATTAGGTACCTATTTCGTTTTGTTATACTAATTACAAATGCAAACAACTTTAAAAAGAAAAAAGACAACGTCAATTACATATTCATCTTTATTTGTCCTGAGTTTTCTTGTGAGATCTAATACCTTTTAGTCTCGAATGGACGCGCTTTTCCTTTCCTTTGATGTAATAATTCTGGAGTATCCCGTTTCAACATCCAGCAGTAATCAGCCATCATACTGATGTCCCACCTTCCCTGATATCTCTTCCCCATTTCTTTGATGTCTTGGTGAAACCGTTCTCCTTGTTCTTCGCCGAGTGCTCCCAGATTCTCAGGGAAGTAATCCAAGTGTGAATGTAAGAAATATAATTTTAAACTCCTATTACAACCCAACTCTTTGAACTTATTTAGCATGTTGTTCACAATATTTTGGTAATTTGGGTCCTTGTTGTTCCCCAAAAAATTTGCTGATAACATCCTTAAAAGCAATCCACGCTTCTTTTTCAGATACTTAAAAACAGATACTTAAAACAATCTTCATCTTCGTCCAAGGCCTTAACAAATTGCTTCATAAAGTCCAATTTTATGTGAAGCGGAGGTAAAAGGACTTTCTTCGTGTCAACCAAACTTTCACGTTGAATATTTTTAGAACCAGATGTCAGGTTGACTCTGCGTGGCCATTCCTTTTTTATCCAGTGCTGAGTTCTTGCTCGGCTATCCCATTCACACAAAAAACATGGAAACTTCGTATAGCCTGGTTGTTGACCTTACAACATACAAATCACTTTTAAGTCTCCACAAAGTAGCCAACCGTGTTCTTGTATTTAACTTTAGCTAGAAGCAGCTCAAGATTTTCGTACGTTTCCGTCAAGTGAACCGAATGAGCCACAGGAACGGATGCATACAAGTTACCGTTGTGAAGGAGGACGCCTTTTAGACTTCTTTTGGAGGAATCAATGAAAAGTCTCCACTCATTTGGATCATAGACTGCAGCGCCTAGCTTAAGTATTAGTTCCGAAACATTGTTGCAATATACCAGTGAATTTCTTGAGAAAAATATTGGATGAATTCTTTTTCTCGATTTCTGTACCAGTAAAATAACGTCTAGAAAGCAAGTTCTTTGCACGAAGTCTGGATCACAAACGCTGAAAAATCCTTCGGGAGACAGATTTTTTACCAAATCATTAAGTTCACTTTGTGTAAACAATGGGGATTCACCAGATGTTTCGGTTTGAAAACAATCAATATCATCGTTTCTGTCGTCATCAGACATCGAATCAGATGAAGTTATATCAAGGGTATTTAGTTTAGTAGGTACAGGTATACCAGGTCCATGAGCAACAGGTCTTATAGCAGACTGAAAGTTTGGATAAGAAATTTCCTTTTTATTTTTAGTATTGTAGCCTTGCATGTTACATGAACAAAAATAGCAGTCATTGCTGTGATTTCTAGGCTCACGCCAAACCAATGGACTCTCAAAAGGTAAAGAAACCTTTTTACCTTTACTCCACAGTCTAAGTTGTTCGACACAAACACTGCAAACTTTATGTGGAGCCCATGATTTGTCTTGATCCTCAAGTACCGTGCACTTTGAATAATAAGAACTATAACCTCGCACGCACCAGACAGACTGACTCATCTCGTAGCTTGTCAATCACTTATATACTAGCGGTGCGTTTCTCGAATGTTCTAGAAAACGCTATGACGTCACTTCTGATCTGGACACGCCCTATACATATTTGCTTATGAAAGGTTCGAGGTTGACGTCCTTTCCCGGGGTGACCCCCAAATGTAATTGATCAATTATTGCCACATTCGTGGGTAGGTGTGTCGATGTTAATACTCGTTTAGTAGCGGGACACGAAGATGTTCTTTTCGACTCATTCTTTTTCTCCCTGCAGCCAAGTGACTTTCATTGTTTTTTACCTTTACAATGATTTTACTAACTGTGTAATAATAAGCTTGTCTCTGTCACGAATTTTAAACGATAATTATGACCTTCACGGTTATTATAAAATACCCTCTGGTTGCCATAGCGACAAATAAACAAATTTCAAAAGGGAAATATAGTCACCGTGCACCTTTGAATAATAAAGAACTATAACCTCGCACGCACTAGACAGACTGACTCATCTCGTGGCTTGTCAATCACTTATATACTAGCGGTGCGTTTCTCGAATGTTCTAGAAAACGCTATGACGTCACTTCTGATCTGGAAGCATTTACAGGCAGAGCTGGGCACTTGCGGCATATTTTGCGGTATGCGGTACTGCGGTACTACCGCACTACCAAACCGGTACGCGGAAATTTGAATGCGGTAGCGGTACTGCGGTACTTTCAGCGATCCTTTGCGGTACTGCGTTATGCGGTAGTACCGCAGTACCGCAAAATATGCCGCAAGTGCCCAGCTCTGTATTACAGGCAGTAGTTTTTAATCAACTTTGAGTCAATTTTAATGAAAATTACTTACATATGTAATATGAAATATGACATTTTGTGAAAAATCTGTATGTGATAGCGAAAAATTAATATTTTCGGAATCAGCGTGCAAAAATTACTATATAAGTGATAAAATATTTCGGCCAACAAAACCATTGCAGGCCTGTGTAATTATAGTAGCTGGCTAGTTGGTATGTACTGTAGACTATTCTGAAAAATACGGTACTGTCTTTAATAGCTTTAATAAGATTTTTATTAGGGTAGGCGGCACTTACCTAGCTTACCCTGACTGCACGCCACTGATATATATATATATATATATCGGCGACTAATTGAGTGCGAAAAAAGTCTAATAATGTAAAAGAGCACCAAAGACGCAATAAACATTCTACATTCTTTATTGTGCCAACGTTTCGGAACACACTGATTAGGGCTAAAACCATAAAATAACAAATAAAAAAGTACAAAATAAAGAAGGATTTCGTGATTTAAGTTAAGATCAGAACTATCCATCACCGATTTTCGTAAACTTGATTGGGAAATCGGATGGTTGTCATGAGCATGATCACGTACATGAGAATTTAATGGTTTGCTGAGGGATTGGTTCATACGGACCGATTTACTCAGATGTTCATAAATGCGAAATTTTAAATGTCTTAGTTTTACCTATATATGACTCTATACAGTCATCACAATTGTATTCATAAACTATGGTGTGAAAGTGGTAAAATAAATCTGATACTAAACTGCGGATAAAATTCTTAAAACAGTTTTAAAAGTGTATTCCTTTCATTGAAACTTAAGGATCCTGAATAATGTAAAATGAAATAAAGGATATCCTTAGGAACTGTAATTATATTTGTAGTAGAGTAGGATTAATTAATCTATTTAAGATTTTATAAATGTAGAGCAGTGGTATTTAACCTGTGGGTAATTTTGCCTTTTTTGGGGGGTTAACGAGCTGGCGCCAATGTCCAAAAAAAAACCGCTGAGTTATGGTTCCAATAAAATTTTGTTATTCTTTCTTAATTGTCCTTTCTCATATTTGCCATTTAAAAGGGGAGTGTGGGGGTAATTAGGGTTTTGTTGGCTACTTGAAGGGGTAACAGTACAAAAAAGTTAAATACCACTGATCTAGAGGGAAAATTATTCTTTACAAGAAGGAGTCTAAGAAATTCTAATTCTTTGTTTAACTTAAAGTAGTTTGAACAAATATTAAACGCTCTGTGGGTAAAAGTAGAAACCAAATTTCGTTTCAAATTCAAAAGAATAAAAGAAAAGAAATTGGTGGTGCAGCCAGTGAATGTGGATTTGCGATATACACTTACAGAGGTTTCAAAAGAAGAATCAGCTTCAAAAAGGACAGAATTTTCAGCTTCAATTTCGGAAGTGAAATTCCACGTTAGGATGTTTGGAGTTAAGATAGTCAAGAAACGGAGGAACATGGTCCGGGGACATGACTCCAGATTCCTGGGATCTTGGGAGCATTGCTCCAGTAAATTTGACCATGAGAAAAAGTAAATTTGGGTTTGGGTTTTGTTCATCCGCTAGACGTTATGCAATTTTTTTGCGTATACGTTCTTGTACAAACCAATTTTTTTAAATTACAAATTTAGTTATTTTAAGTTTAGTTGGTAATTCCATATTTAACAATTATTTTTATTTTTTGTTAAGCTTCAATGTTTTGAGAATTAAAATTTTATTAAAACGTAATTTTTTTAATATAAAATTATCAGGATTGGACTATGTTCCATTGATCTCGGCCAGGTTTGATAAATTGGCCAGATAATTACTTGTGCGGTTTTAAGTAATCCACCAACTGACTCTAGAATTGAAAAGTTTAGTTAAGTTTAAACTTACTTTTACTTACTTTAACTTACCTACTTTACTTACTCTTCCTTACTTTTACTAAGTTTAAAGCACTTACTTTACTTACTTTCATTGTACTATATTACTTACTTTTACTCACTTTTACCATACTATATTTACTAACTTTTACTTATTTTGTATTTCTTCAGGTAGTCAATAATCAATAATGGATCCTAAATTGATGAAGTTGGAGAGAAAAGTGAGGGTGTTAAAAGGGGTTACTTTTGTGGTCAATGCAAGAACAAATATTCAAAGAAGCAAAACTGGGAGGAACATTTTAATTCCAAAAAAAATATTTGTTACAATACAAGAGGTCAAGAGTTTGGGCCCACAGCTTAGATATTGCAGTAAAGAAATACCAGGATGAAGTGCAGCAAAGAGATACGGCAAAGCAGTCATTTAGTTTGTTCACAAAATGTGCTAGTGCTAGACCTCAGAAAAATGAACCAACTTCATCAACTGCTAATCTAGAAAATGAAACTTTTCACTAGATGTTTCACAGACTGAAGAAAGTGCTTCTCCTCCACCTAAGAAACAAAAGGTAAGTGAGGAATCTGCGCATCAGACTAACAAAACTGCTTTAGAGGAATTTGAAAATTCCCAAATCCAGAAGACATTGAATGCAATTTTGCGCCTAACAAAAGAAACTCACCAAGCTGTTGTGGTTAATAAAGAGAAGAGTCAAAATATGCCTTCAAGTTCAAGTGTGCATCCAAATCTAATAAAGCAAAAAGCAACAAATTTGACATTTCCATAGCCCATTTAAGCAAGTGTAAATCAATACAAGAAATCCTGAACAATGATTTGATCAAATCTACATTCAAATTGGTGGAAAAGAAGGATCTAGGGCATGCTGATGATTCATTTTCAGTACAAGTGATATAATGGAAAACATTGCAAATAGTGACACTAATATGCCTGATGTAGATATAGCTGTTGAGGATGAAGATGATAATCAAGAAGATATTGATGATGCTTCTGATGATAAAATGTTTACATTATATTGCATAGCTTGCACAGACCCCAAAGCATGTGCTTCAGACAAACATTCTAACATAAAAGGTTACTTCAATGTTAAAGATTTAACCTATGTATGCAAACAAGGAGAAAATCAAGAGAGATGGTTTAGAAATCTGAAAACCCACCTGAAGAGACATTTAACTAAACTTCAGCATCATCAAAGAGCTGCTGTTTATGAAGTGATGAAAACATCTTCTCGGAACACTACTAAACGCATAGAAGACTTATGTGGCAACATCTTATACTACATAATGAAAACAAACACTGCATGGGCTCTATATCCAGTACTTCTAGCTGTATTACATAGGTTAGGTGTGAGGTTGGAAATTTGAATCATAGCACACATGCGTGCGAGACAATTTGTGAGCTATTAGATAATCAACTTAAAGAACAAACTGTAAAGTGGTTCTTAGAACAAACTTCAGTAACAATAACAGCTGACATTGGAACAATTTTGGGATTAAGCAATAAGCATGCTAGTTGTATTAGTTATGAGTGAAGAAGATAAGACTGTAAAACTTGCTGGGATAAATTTAGTACGCAGCAAATCAGGAGTTTATTTGGCCAATGAAATTTTTGATGTGTTGAAGTCTCCTAATCACTTGAAACTATCTGAAGAAGCAATTAAATCCAAGGTATCTGGAATGGTTGGAGATGGGGCTTTTTGTAAGGACAACGAGCCATTTAAAAACGAAATGAAAAAGTTGTTTGGAGAAAATTTCAAATTTCGATGGGACTTAATGGTTAATGCATCTTGTGAACAGAGCCCACGTTGATGCATTGAAGAAAATTTGTAAACTAAGTGAGCTTTTAGACTTTATTCAGAATCACTCTTCAAATCTGAGATCAGGCCTTGACTATACCAATATGGTTCTTGACAATATCATTGGTTTTAAGAGACCAAAACTCAAATCTGATACTCGCATGGTTAATTACGAATTTGATCAATTTGACAGATTTGTGGAAAATTGTGTTTTTTGATCATCCACAAGAGAAAGAAATTAGTGCCAAGTTCTATGTATTGATTTCCTATGTAACAAAGATTATGTTGCAAGTAGCTCAAAAAACCACAGTTAGTGCAGAATTTATAGAAAATATATTTATAAAGAAGGAGGGAAAACTGTTATGTTAAGAGTGATGGAAACAATTTCCAAATTAGCTAATGGAGGAAATGCAAATGATGTAGTTTCTGAATTTAAGCACGATACCACAGGGCAGCAAAAGGAACTAACAGCTGAGATTACATCCTAAATGAAGTTTACAAATACATCAAGAAACGTTCTGATTACTACCAGGTTGCTGAAGTTGCTAGACCATCCAGAACCAGATCTGAAAGTAGTTTTACAAAAGACTCAGTGATAAATTGGCTGACAGAATATATAGAACAGCTGTGGAAAGGAATCACAGAGAGATTAAAGCATTTTGATAAAGATGGATCAACTGCCTGGAGTGAAGCACCAGCTGAAGGGACATTCTCCATTCTTGGTTACATTGTTGAACACAAAGGATCCATTAATCCATCTCATTTGACTAAGCTGTGCAGAATTGTGAAGGAGGGTCCAGCTCCAGGCACTAGATCTGCTGTAATGATCACACAGAAAGCCATTGATCAGTGGCCAAGCATACATGGCGGTAATTCACAACAAATGCTTACATGCAAGGTCTAACATCGTCCACTGTTGCTGCTGCAATGAATAAATAAACTTAAGGTGAGTTATAAAACTGTACATTATTGTATTATTATGTTTAGCTAAAACAATTTGTAATTGGTATGTCGTCAATTCAAGAGTTTACTATCATTAACCTATCTAGTGGTGTAAGGGGAAAAAAAGTAAATTCAGAGCTGTGCTCCAGTAAATTTTTTCAAATCTGGAGTCATGTCCGGGGATTCCCATAAAAGGAACGTGTCATGAATATATCTTCTGTAAAGAATGGGTTTGAAACTAGATGGATAATCAACTTAGCCACTCGGCTTCGTGAGGGGGAGCCAAGGACAAATCCATCTGCACACATTCAGACTGTTTATAATACTCATTGTTAAATATGAAAATTAAATCCTCAACAAAGGATTTAAGTCATTCTTTGAGTTGATATCTATCGAAACCTTTCACTATGTTAGTATTACTGAAGAGATTATCTATCCATACACATATTAATAGTGTCTGTAATTGGAACATTTGTAAATAAAGATTTTACATCGAAACTACTGTAGTCAGTGTATGTGAATTATTATTATTATTTAACGAAGTCACTTCTCTTTACAAAAGACGAATCTCGCACTGTATATGAACTGTATATTAATGAAATCATTAATTTACAATGGGTAAATAGATATTTTGTAACTCATCAAGAAATCCACTCATATCAGACCAGAAATAGATCAAAGTACGTTACACCTCAATTTAGATTGTCTTCATCTCAAAAACTACTCATTTTCATCGCATTGAAACTATGGAATAATTTAAATGCTGATATAAAAAAATATTGTGGATGTAAATTCGTTTAAAATGAACTTGAAATCTCGATTAATAAATAATGTAATACTAATAAAAATCCAGGATTAATGTAAATTGCTATTGTTTATTCATTCTTCGCGTGTAATCTAGGATTAAAGATACATTTCTCATGATTGTTCATCTCTTATCTCTCGTGTCTAATATTGATTTCTTTGTATGGTATTGGTATAATATATTCAATAATGACTTTGCATTTGTTATATCGATAATAATTTAAGATTAATACATACCCTAATTAATAATTTTTATTCATGATTTACATATTAATAATAACTGTTTTATTTTTAATTAACCATTTCTGTCCCAAATTATTGTTTTGAGCTAACAAGAAAAAAGATTTTAACACTTAAAAATGTTAAAAATTGTTATAGAAACATAAACGAAACTTTTAGAAATTTATTTAATTAATGACACTATAAATTATATGATTCCATTGACGGTATCAAGTAATAAGAGACACGACCATAACTTTGGTACTTTGAATGAAACAAATAAAAGCAATATTTGTTCTTTGCTGAATACAACTGTAGACCAGACTACTTCGAATGAAATGCATTAAAACAGTTTTTGTCCTTTGTTAAACATAATGGTACATCACACTTTCTGCATTTCAGACGAAAGTAGCCCTTCATACAGTTCCTGCATCTCTTTTTGGGTTCTAAATGCTCAGGCCAATGTCCAAAAAACTGCCAGATATTGCTATACAGTTAATTGTTATATTCAAGTGCATAAGGCATCATTGAAGCTAATCTGAGGAAATTACACGTACTTTTTGTTGATGATGTCATATGGAATCGCTGGGACAGAAAGGGTTAAGAGCCCAGTAAAGCCTAAAGTTTAAGGGCCAAATTAAATAAAATAAATAGTCCAGCTTCACAATTATTTATGTCATTGTAAATTGTAAAAGTACCGTATTTATTTTATTACTAAAGGTTATTCAATTCACTTCAATGGTTTCTTATTGGAGATAATATTAGAACCAGAAATTTGGATAGATCATAATTGAAAGTTCCTACTGCTGATAAGATTGGTCTTAATAGACAATTTAGTTTATACACCTTAAGGAGTCCATACATAATGCCTGAACGAGAACCAGAAACAAATAATTTTGAGAATATTGTATCTAAAAATACATTTTTTATTTTAGTTTCCTAAGAAATCTATTAATTTTGTCTAGTTGTTTTAAAATTAATGCAAAGATGTCGCCCGTAACTTTATAGTAAACCTGGTCACATCGTTTCATATATAAAATATTTTGTTTACATAGGAATCCTTATCTAAAAGAATTATACCACTGCCCTTATCAGGATTCATAATAACTAAAGACTCGTACGAAGACAAGTTTTTTAGACACTGAAATTCTTCCTTCTCAATATGGGGTCTATTCAAAAATGGATTTAAAGCATAAAATGAGGTAAAAGATAGATTACGTAAACTATTGGGTAAAAATGAATAACGTTACTATGTGGATCATAGTATGGATGTTTAAAAATGTCCTAAAAAAAACAATTCAGAATTTTTTAAAATGTTTATAAAAGTTAAATTAAAGTTTTTTGCCATTTTATATTAGTCATTATAAAAGAATATTTTGTATTTGTTTTATATTGGTTATTTTATGTTTTTTAGCAATGATAATGGAATTAGTGTGTTCCGAAACGTTGGCACAAAGTATGTAGGATGTTTATTGCGTCTCTGGTGCTCCTTTTCATTATTACAGATATATAATTCCGAACAAGGGGGCTTGTTCCCAGGAAAGCGGCATTTCAAAATGAATAAAATGACAAAGGCTTGAATTACTATTCTTTAATTACCAAACGTTTCGGGAGACCCAATTCCCATCTTCAGTGATAGTCACAACTTACAATGTTTAGTTCAATAGCTGAACCATAATCATTCAGAGCTCAGGCTTATTACTAAAAATGCAAAGCAAAGCGACTCCATAAGTCTTACATTAGTTTCACAAGTTAGCTTACAAATAATTGAGAAAATTTGTTTCCAAATGATTGAAAATTAGCTTCCAAAGGATTGAAAAACTATAGTTTTTCAATCCTTTGTAAACTAACTTGTGAAACTGATCTAAGACTTATAGAGTCACTACATTTTTAGTAATAAGCACACCCTGAATGATTATGGTTCAGCTACTGAATTAAACATTTTAAGTTGTGACTACCACTGAAGATGGGAATTGGTCTCCGAAACGTCTGGTAATTAAAGAATGTTAATTCAAGCGTTTGCCATTTTATTTTATATATATATACAGGGTGTCCGAGAATTATCTGTACAATTTTTGGCTGTTATTAAAAGTCAACCATGAAGTGTACAAATTCCAGTGTTGTCCCATTTTACAGAGAATCTCATTAAGTTTTTTCTGATACCAAGTTTTGACAAGTTTTGTAGAAATTCCAGTGTGTCCGAACATTATCTGTACAATTTCATCTTTTAATAAAATTCTTGATAACACACGTAAAATTCTTAAACAAGATTATTTAGAATCTGTAGTTTCAAAAGTTTCTTTTATGAAAGTAACGTTGTTACAAACATTCGATATGTGCACCATTAGTGATTCGCAAAACATCCAATCGATACTCTAAATGTTGCTATGTACGCTGCAGCATATCCACATCAATTCGCTTAATAGCAGCTGTGATTCTTGCTTTTAAACCATCAATGTCTGTCACCCGCGTACATTTCTAAAAACTTGTCAAAACGTGGTATCAGAAAAAACTTAATGAGATTCTCTGTAAAATGGGACAACACTGGAATTTCTACACTTCATGGTTGACTTTTAATAACAGCCAAAAATTGTACAGATAATTCCCGGAACCCCGGTATATATATATTTTTTTAAATCTTTTTCAGAGGCAGCGTCCTTGGGTCCATCGTTTCGCATGTCCGATAAAACCCTTTGCTTGATGTCGGACGAAACACCTTTCCGACACTATGACTCGCACAACTTGTACGGATGGTCACAAACTGGTCCCACTTTGAGGTGAGACGTCTGTCTCTGTCTCTGTCTCTGTCTCTGTCTCTCTCTCTCTCTCTCTCTCTCTCTCTCTCTCTCTCTCTCTCTCTCTCTCTCTCTCTCTCTCTCTCTCCTGAGGGTGGGCGACCAGAGAGAGAAAGATATTGAGAGGCTGGAGCGAGTGCAGGCGAGGGCCACAAAGTTAATCCCTTCCGTTAGGCATATGGGCTACAATCGACGGTTACGCGCCCTGAACTTGTTTTCGCTTGAAACTCGGAGGCTGCGCGGTCAACTGATCGAGGTTTTCAAGCTCTTACGCGGGTTCAACGATGTCGATTTTAGAATTATGTTTAGTTTAAATAACCCAACTCGCAACAATGGTTGGAAGTTGGATTTGAAACGGTTTAGGACTAGTGTGTGTGGGAATTACTTTACGTATAAGATCTGTGACACATGGAACACTGTAGCCCTGTTCAAAAATCAACTTTTTCTTATTTTCATAGGTTTCTGTACTTTTTCCCATGCTTTTTGACCTGAAAAGGCCGGAAATCACAACCATTTTGACCTAGGTTGTTGGGAAGCATTGCCGCATGGAGCTTTAAGTTTTCTGCCTTGAAATCGGCCAAAAGCACCAGTTCCGGGGTCCCTTGAATCATGTTTTGCACTATAACTTTTTATCTAAACAAGATAGAGCAACAAAATAGGCACCAAATTAAAGTGTTTTTAATCCTCTTTCTAACTTATACAATTATGATAGTCTTGGAACAAGAAATGGCACATTGGTACATACAAAGATTTCAGAAATATCACAAAATTCGTTTTCTCACACTCAAGGCAGACAAGGCGCCTTATTCATGACACAAATTTGAGATTAACATTTTGTCACAAGTCTAATCGATCAAGAAGTGAAAGCATTACATGATGATTAATTTCATAATGACATTTACACAGTCAGTTGTTGAGAGTTTGTTTCTTGAAGCTGTCAAAGCGGCGTCTGTTGAACTCCACAGCTTGAAGGAGATAGTCCCTTTGCTTGGCATCTGTTGTTATGACATTTGCAAAGTCTCTCATCATCTTGACACCACGTTCAGCAATGTCATTCACCGCTTTCAGATTCTTAACATAGTCCAACGCTTTTCTGTAGTCCTCATTCTGTGGCCAAGACGTGACAGGTTCCAGAAGCCACTCGGATCCAATGTTCAGTGTGTCCAGCAGGAAATGTGATTCTGGGCCAATGAGATCAACCAGGGTGGTCTTAGCTGTGACTCTCTGGAATAGAGGCTTTCCTGTTCTGAAGCTGTCTGGCTTCTCAGTGGCATGTAACTGGGCAGCAATGTCGTGCTTCAATGTGTCACTCAATCTACTGCTGAACAGGGCAAATGGCACGACTTCCTGCGTCAGGTACCATTTGTGGTTTTCCATCTTATTAAGTACTGCATCAGCAAGCTCTGGGTCAGTTTTCTTGTACTTCAACATGTCCTGGATTAGACTTAGATCATTCACGGGAGCATCTGCAGCAGACATTGACATCATCCATACAGGAGTGTAGAACAGCGCAAGGAAGGTGTTGAGTCTTTCCAGCTTTGATACAGTGTCTTCGTCGTACTCAAGTTGATCTGCAAACATCAGCATTTTCATGGAGTACAGGTTTCTGGCCATCCATCTGGCCTGATGAATGGCGCCTGGTCGACTCCAGTGAATACCTCGAGGAGGCGTTCCTCCAAGAACAATGACTGTCAGTTCAGCCATTTCCCTGTAGTCGGCTCTTGGAAGCCTTTCTGCTGTTAGAATGTCTTGGAGTATTTCTTCACTGTTCTTCTTCTTTTCCTTCAGCCATTTGCTGTTGATAGCCAGCATCTTTGGGTTTTCCTTGGACAAGTCCGTCCAAACATCCTTCAGATGCTCAAACCAGGGATTATCTGGCCCCTTCACCTTCCCAAACAGCTTCTCCCAAACTGCTCCTACTAGGATTTCCAGGATGTGATGTCGACAGGCCAGATAAAACACCTTTTGTTCAGCATTTTCTCTAGCAGTTTGGCAGCTCCTCTGTGAACTCCACTGTTACTGGATGTAGTGTCAAAAACAAGGGCAGTAACATTATCCGTAAGTTCCCATGTCTCCAGTAAATCCATTGAAGCCTCAGCCTGAGCTGTGCCAGAAGAATTGTCGATGACAGGTACTCCCAATAACTTTCCTTCAGTGTATGAAGGTGGACCAGACACTAGCACAGCTAAAGTCTCTGAGGTACTTCCAGGTTCACTGCCCAAGACATCTTTGAGCACCTTTCCATCCCAGTGTAAGGCAGCGTACTGTGGGGGGTTTTCACAAAACTTGGACATGTGACTCTGGCTGATATTATACCTGGACAGCATTCTGTTGCGACGTGTTGTTGAGGTTGAGATGACGAAGTTATCCAGATCAGCCCCTCCAGCTTTCAAGGTGGCAGAAACCATGGCAGTAACTTGATTGTCTGATAAACCAAGACGATCAGCTGTATTGCAGATGACAACACATTCCATGACCTTCCTTGGAAGGCTGTCTAATTCCAGCACAAATGCTCCTCTTTTTCCTCCAGGGTTACTTGCTCTTCCTTTGCTTTTCACTAGAGCACGATGTTTCTCATGTAGTTTCATGAAGAGCTTCATTGCGTTGTACTTGGTCATTGTCTTGATCCTAGCCATCTGCCAGAATGGGATGATAGATTCAACTGTTTCATATGCAAGGTCTTGAACCATGGGCCTCCCTGCATTTTCCGGTAAATTCTGAAGATTAAGGAAATACTGGAACGCCTGTCTGTTGGTGGGAAGCTGGGAACCACTGATAAAAGCTGAAGGGTATCCAACCAGGAAAGTTTCAGTGAGAGATCTGGTAGATGGCCCAGTTGACATCTGCCTGTGGACAGTACGTGGAGGTTCTGAGATATCAACTGTGCGCCCACGGAGCTCCCTCAGCTCCTTGCTTAATGCCATTGTGAAGTTGTAACTTGTAGATGGTTTTCTAGATTCTGATTGAGTTTCTGTTGTTTCCTGAAAAATGATAGATAATTATTATTATTATTATTATTATTATTATTTATTTATTTTATTTATTTATTATTATTATTATTATTATTATTTTTACTAATTTTATGCTCTTTCATTTGATACCTAATTTGTTGCTCTATCTTGTTTAGATCAAAAGTTAAAGTGCAAAACATAATTCAAGGGACTCCGGAATTGGCGCTTTGGCCGATTTCAAGGCAGAAAATTTAAAGCTCCATGCGGCAATGCTTCCCAACATCCTAGGTCAAAATAGTTGTGATTTTCAGCTTTTTCAGGTCAAAAAGCATGGGAAAATGTACAGAAACCTATGAAAATAAGAAAAAGTTGATTTTTGAACAGGCCTAAATTGGAACAGGTTACCTTCGGAAGTTGTGAACAGTTCCTCTGTGGATCAGTTCAAGAAAAGGGTAGACGAAATCTTGCACACTATTTGAGTGTGTAAAGACATTTAGGACCTCAGTCTGCCGAAATTTCTTTTCCTATAAAATAGTTAATATCTGGAACCAACTTCCCTCAGAGGTTGTTTCCATTCAAAGTGTAAATGTGTTTAAAAATAGGCTAGACAAAGTACTGAATACTCTCATAGTTCAAGACTAAAACATAAGAAAACTCTGCAGGAGATCGCTTGCACGGTGTCTCTGTGAGCAAGCTAAATATAGAGCTATTTATATATTCTCCACTTTCCTGTAAAATTTCCTTGGCTACTTTTCCAGGGTCAAGGTATTTTCTTCAACCTTTTTCCGTACCTGCCTCTGGCAGGGAGGGAGCGGAGGGTGGGGAGAGAGCCTTCTACTTTTCTATCCAGTTTTCTACTACTGCTAGGATAGTTGAAAGAAAAATAAACTTTTACAAAATTTTCCCTGGCACCCGTTGCCATTGGTACCTCCTCGGTATGGGCCGCAAGGCCTTTTGAGGTACTTCTTTTCCTTGTAACTCCTTGTAACTCACTCTCTCTCTCTCTCTCCTGTATATATACATATATATAAGAATCATAAGAAAGTTCAGCGGTTTAAATATAATTTTATGTTCGAATGTTCTTTCAGGGCTCTGCGAAAAGCCACTAATAAAAGAGGTTTGGTCATCTCGCGGTCAACTTTCCCCGGCAGCGGCCAGTGGGCAGGTCACTGGTTGGGAGACAACGCAGCCACCTGGGAAGATCTACACCGATCCATCATCGGTGAGTTTGATTGTGCACGGGACAAAATGAGTTTTTTTTTTTGTTTTAGGAACTTAGACTGATGGCAAATTTCGTTGCGTTAATTCCTAAACTTTTAGTGGTGGCTAGTTTTACTGGTTGAGAGTGAATGTTATTGTACTGCGCGTGAGTCTGACTACCTACCTAATCAATGCAATGGACTAACCGAGTGCATTATTATGAGGAGTCTGATCGAGAGTTCGAGACTTATTTGAAGTTACTGACCGCTTTAAATTCATTTATAAAATATTTGTATACAATCAGTGGTTCTTAGGTATTTTTGAAATGGGATTACCATCGAGCTTGCATTATCTACTCGCAAACCTCCTAGACGATATCGTGACCATGTCATAACACCGCTTTCCGTTAGATCAGCGATATTAGCAGACGTTGGGTTTGTCCAATAGTTAGATGGGTGACCGTTCTCTGCGTTCAGATGATGTACAGGTCCATAGATGGTTCGGTTTCCAAGTAAAGCCGTAGGTCTCCTCAGTCATATGATCTAAGATGTTATGGAGGAAGTTAAACAACCCGAAACATTATTATTATTATTATTACATCATAAGTTTTTTAAACCTCGCAACCCAGAGAATGGGAATTATTAATATAAATATCAAATAGCTCTGCTTAACATTATTTACCTCACAAATTACATAATAATGAAGTTAATAGGAACATCTAAAATTTTTACCGATTATTTCATATATATATATATATATATATATATATATATATAGGGTGGCGCTAAAGTTAGGACACACAGGAATTATGCATTTCAACGCAAATATACATGTATATTTGCATTGAAAAAACCATAGTTCAGCTTTTCAGATGTTCCGTACGATGTTCCTCATTTCACGGATGTTAGGCTTATTGCCCCTCCTCTTGAGTTGTCTTGGTGAAGTAGAGTTGGTTTCTTGCGCTCTCCATTTCACACGCACACACCATTATTTATATATATATATATATATATATACACACCCGGTATGTATGTATATATATGTATATATATATAAGTCGACAGACGAAACTTCGCTAGGGCCAGATGTTTCTTCAACAACAAAACAATGTTTTTTGTTGTACCGGTGAAGTTCTGATCGGTTCGGAGGGGTTTCGTGTTGTGGAACGATGAACGTATGTATTGGCGGTTGTCAAAGATCCTTGAAGGTCTTTAGATGTCACTCTTGGACTACTACAAACCTCACGAACGAGTCTCCTAATCATTCTGAGTGAGATCTTCAGTGGTCGGCCACTCCTGGGTAAGGTTGTAGTCGTTTTTCTGTCCCTCCGTTTGTAAATAATTTGACGAACAGTTGACACATGGATTCCATATTTCGCTGATATCCTCTTGTACCTCTCCCCAGATATATGAGGACTGACAATAGCCCTCTGGAAGTCATTCGAGAGCTCCTCCAATCTAGGCATAATACCCGATGCTCTTTACGTTTTCTGCACCAAAATGATGCTTGAAACTTAAAGGAAACTGATTACAAAGCTCATCAATCACATTAAAATAATGTCACTACTTTAATACTTGGAATGCTACCTTATACGGAATGAAACACAGTATGTAACAAAGCAACTTCGTTCAACAAATTTTTAACGATATACTGTATGCAGTGGCGCTTATAAGTATTCGTATAGAGCAATATAGCAGTTACATTCGTCTTCATCTTTTGTACCATGCATATGATAGCTATGAAAAGTTTACCGTTCGTTTCAAAAAATTTAACAAATAAAAAAATAAGTTTATCTCCAACATACTGTATAATATAAACATTAAAAAAAAAAGATGAAATGCAAAAGTTTTCGTACATTTCCTTACCAAATTATTTAATACTTTGTGTGTCCACCTTTTGTTTGAATGACTTCAATGATTCGTTTTGGGTATTTTTATACAAGGTTTCCACATCCCTCAGTAGAAATTTTAGCCCATTCTTCTAAAGAAAATTGTTGCAATTCATTCAAATTGGAAGGATTTTTCTTGCGGACACCCTTTTTCAACTCAAACCATAAATTCTCGATTAAATTGAGATCTGGGCTTTGACTGGACCACTCGAGAAACTTTTAATTCTTTTGTTGAAGCCAGAATAGATTCAACAACACTGAAAAAAGTAACTTTTATTCGTACACAACACAAACTTGAGATTCAGTTGAAATCAGACCTTATGAAGAGCTGGAACAGGTCCAGGCAGAGAGAAAGGTTTTGTTGAATCATGGCATGGCCGATATGTTTTGTCGAAATTTAATTCCATTGTCCTTCAGAACGCGAGACGAGGTCTTTTCTTTTAGGCCGCAAACCGCTGAACTGGTGGTATTATTCATCAATGACAAAGAATCTGCGCCCCATTTCTCTTCTGACAGAGAGAGATGGTGTGGGAGCTGTACCATAGGTTAAAATCCTTTCTCAATATATACACACATATATGTTATAATGTTATAATGTAATGTTATAATGTTTCAGACCAACAAAGACCCTAGGATCCACTCATGGCTGGTCGACCTAACTGTGTTCGTAATTGTGTATTGTGCATGTCCTACGTGGTGGCGGAGGGGACCTACAATTTTACGTGGGTTCCGAACCACAAGGAACATAAGAACATAAGAAATTTTTATAGTGGCAACACTAGGGGGCCACGTTGGCCAATCGAGGTGGCTCCACTATGTAAAATCTGCCTGTACATTGGCAACAACCAATTTTTACAAAAGTAAATAATTATCAATTTAAAACTAATTAATTATCAATTTAAAACTAAAGATAGAATCTCTGGATCCAGAGGATCAAGTCATAATAGACTACTGTCCACAAATATGTTACACTCTATATCTATTTATAACCAACATGCAAATATATCAGATCCAAAGAATCCAGTCAGTTTCATTACGGTATCGATCAATATCAGTACCTTGCCAACCAAAAATAAGTCACGGTCCATATCAATTGCGGACCAAGTCGTCACAATTTACAACCATATACATTACAATATATATACTTAGGTGGAAAAGTGCAGGTGTGGCTGTAAAAGACTGTACAGTAATGTAGAAATGTGTGTGCACCCATTATGGGTCTCCCATTTAAAGGTGTTTGTGGGGCAAGTGAAGATCATGAGTTTTTCAATACCTCACAGTACTATGGGGGGCACCGCTCGGCAGAGGAATCTCTTTAAATGGGGTGTATAAGGACAGAGAGTATCCCCTAACCCAAGATGATGCCTCCCTATATCCCACAACACTTGTAAAACTATGTTTTCTTAACTTCGTTCTACATCTTGGCTTAAATAATTTCATACTATGACCTCTAATCTGGTTATTGTGATCTTTAATGAAAAGAGAATCAAAATCTATCCTATCCACCCTTAATTTTACTACCTTAAACTATACCAAATCTATCAACATATGCGTCTAATCGATTTTTAAGCATGTTTATAGACGTGCTACTAATTACTTCTACCGGCAAACTATTCCAGCTATTTACTATTCTATGCGTAAAAAAGTTTTTGGCAACTGCTGTCTCGAACCTTCTACTTCTCAACTTACACCCGTTATTTCTAGTCCTATTATATTGAGATATTTCGAAAAAGCTATCTCTATCTACGTTATCGAACCCATTCATAATTTTGAAAACCTGGATTAGATCACCCCTTAGCCTCCTAGTCTCGAGTGTAGTCAATTTTAACTCTTTAAGCCTATCCTCGTACGACTTTGACCTAAGCGACGGAATCATCTTTGTTGCTCGTCTTTGAACTCTTTCGATTTTGGCTATATCTTTGCGCATATGCCGATTCCAAAATTGGATCGCGTACTCCAAATGGGGTCTAACTAATGATTTATAAAGAGGAACTATAATATCGCGCGATTTGTACTCAAAATTCCGAGCTATAAAACCTAACACTTTGTTCGCTTTATTGACCGTTGCTGTACTTTGTTTCGCTACTTTTAAATCACCAGTGACTATAACTCCTAAATCTTTTTCCTGCTCTACGCTTATCAACTCTTTCCCTGACATACTATACGCAAAATTACTGTTACGCGAACTTATATGTAAAATTTTGCACTTATCGACGTTAAATCTCATTTGCCATGTGACTGACCAATCAACGATTTTATTCAGATCATCCTGGATTTTACCTCTATCTTCGTCATTAATCGCCCTACCACCCAACTTCGTGTCATCCGCAAACTTTGAAACTGTACTGACTAGGCCGACATCTAAATCGTTAATATATATAAGAAAAAGCAAGGGGCCCAATACAGAACCCTGAGGAACGCCACTCGCTACATTAGCCCAACACGACTCCGCTCCATCAACGATCACCCTCTGTTTCCTACCTCGGAACCACTCTTCTATCCAATTTATTACTACACCCCAGATTACATGAGCTTTAGTTTTCTCAATGAGTAGGCTGACCATACGTACCGTTTTGAACGGGACAGTACCGTTTTTTTTATATTTCCTGGCCGTCCCGTCGTTTTAATAAAAATGTCAATTTTGTCCCGGTTTAAGTACTTACTTTTTCATGAATACAGAATATTACATAACCCCCGTCCCTTTTTTGCCATCCCAATGTCCGGTTTTTGTCTCAAGGAAATATGGTCAGCCTATCAATGAGTCGTTTGTGCGGTACGGTGTCAAACGCTTTTTGAAAATCTAAATACACTACATCAACCGCCCGATGACTACGTAAACGTCAACCACGTTTTGAAAAAATTCTAAAAGATTAGTTAAGCAAGATTTGTTTCGCCTAAAACCGTGCTGCGTATTTCTAAGTTATGCAATTCTAAGTGTTCGTCTATACGATCCCTAGTTATTGATTCCAGTAGCCTACCTACAACAGACGTTAAACTGATTGGCCTATAATTTCCCGCCGCACCTTTATCGCCTTTCTTAAAGATAGGTGTTACGTTTGCTAACTTGAAATTATCTGGTACGCACTCCTCAGAAATAGACGCATTAAAAATCTTTGTTAGCGGCACAACAATGCTATCTTTTAATTCTTTTAGTTGTACGGGATATATGGAACCCGGCCCCGGTGATTTACGCGTTTTCATTTTATCAATATAGAGCATTACCTCCCCTTCATTAACCACAATATTTTTCAAAATATGACCATTATCAAAAGGTATTATGTCTATGACCGTAGGGATATTCGTTACATCTTCTATAGTAAAAACTGACGTAAAGAATACGTTTAGTAAGATATATTTTCTGAAAACAAGGAAATGGCTATCTCCGTTAACATTTTTTCAACGGCCCCAAGACACTTTTTACTGGATTTCTATTGTTGACGTATTGAAAGAATCGCTTGGGGTTTTCTTTACCGTTACGAGCTATGGAGATTTCAAATTCGCGCTTGGACTTTTTTTATTACGCTTTCCACTTCACGCCTTGGAGATATGTAGTTGTTTCGTAACCACAAATTGTCTTTATCGCACTTATATAGCCTATAAGCCCTATCCCTACTCTTTATAATGTCTCCTACTCTAGAAGTAAACCACAAGGGCTTGTTGTTTCCTTTCGCACGCTTAATTTTGTACGGTATACATTCCTCATTTATAGTCCTAAATACTGTTTCAAACGATTCCCACATTAGTTTTCCGTTGGAGATCCCCATTACGTTTTCCCAATTGACGTGTGACAATTTATTTCGAAATTTACAAAAGTCTGCGTGCTGAAAGTTAGGAATTTTAGTCGAGTTAGCTGGTTTCGAGTGACTTACTTAGAGGAGAAACTCTACCATATTGTGATCGCTACTGCTTAACGATTCTATTACTTGAAGATCAGTGATTAGCCTATCATCCGTAGTTATTACTAAATCTAAAATACTGTCCAACCTCGTAGGTTCCCCAACCTTTTGAATAAGAAAGCTATCCTCGAGAAAATTAACTAAACGATTACCTTCCACGTCTCCCTGCATTGTATCGTAATTCACGTTGGCGCAATGAAAGTCACCCATAACTAGAGCCTGCTCACTACCTATTATTCTCTTTAGTTCACGATATAACGCTTCGTCCGTATCAGCTGTTTGATTAGGGGGCCTATATATAACAGCAACAAGTTTGAAATCGTTCAATTTAAGTTCTGTTATAGTCGAATCTATCGGTTCTGGAATTGTGTGCTTTACTTCTATAACGTTCGCAATATTATCTTTAATATACAACATAACACCGCCTCCTCGCCTACCTATTGTTTTTAACAAAAAGTCAATAACATCTAATTTGATACTCCCCTACAAAGTCACGTGTTTCAGTGCTAAGCCACGATTCATTTATCGCAATTAAATCATAGTCATTACAAGCAATTAAAGAATACAATTCGTTTATTTTATTTCGTAGGCTACGAGCATTTAAGGATAGAACCTTTAAATTGTTTGTAATTGCAACACCTTCGCGAGCGCAGGGGAAATTTGTGGAAATTACGCTGGGACCGTTCGAGTTACGGCAGCCTTAGAAGAAGAGACAGTATTATGAAATAGTCTTCCTAAGCGCGCAGCTCCAACGTCATTAAGATGAAGTCCATCTCCGAGGAACAAGTCCCTCCTGCTGTAGAAACTGTTCCAAAAATTCGCAAAATGCACTCCTTCCTGTTGACAAAGGGACTTTTGGTTATTGTTGATATAGGTCGCCTTGCTGTAGAAATCGCTACGTTGGATAATTCGAGGAAGTATACCTGTTAAAACAATCTTATTAGTTTTTCCCTTTAGTCGCTCTAGTAAATCCCTGTACCTAGCCAGCAGTTCTTCCGATCTAGAATTTAAAACGTTATTAGTACCGACATAAATAACATACGTGTGTCCTCAGAGGTTCCGTCTGTAAAATGGTCAACACTATTAGTTATATCCTTCACCCTTGCACCAGGGTAGCAGTAACGGCGCCTACGACGAGGGTTTCTCCCACAGAATTCCTCGAGCTGCCCTCGAACAATGGAATCGCCAACGAGTCGTATTTCCGGTTCATCAGCATCTTCGAAACCAAAATCAGAAAACTTAGTTTTTTTTATTACTGGTAGACAAGTCTTAGGTTTCCTCAATGGGGCTCCATTACGCACTCGAACGAAGGGTTGGGAACTAGGGGAAGAGAGAGGGCTATTAGTACTATTTATATTATTAGTAGAAACTGAGGCAGGAGGGGTCGTAACTGGAGTCTCAAGGGATTCTAATTTTGCCGTCAGGAACATCACGCTTTCTTCAAGCCTCACTCTGGCCTCCCTCTTACGTTCTAACTCGTTCCTCAGGACTTCCATGCTTGAGCACCACCTGCAATCTAATTGTTCATTATTATTAGCCATTGTAAACGCGTAAGCGGCAAATTTCCCTTCACAGCGACTGCAAGTACTTGACGGGGGTGCCATGCTCTTAATTACTTAAAAAAAACAAAAAACAAAAAACGAGCGTTTGGCAATTAATAAATTACAACGTAGGTCCACCGCGTGCTTATTGCGCCGTCACCTGCGCAAACCCGCAAAAATGTTCCTGAAACGCAGAAACAGGTTCCTGTAACACAAACTTATACTAAATGAATATATAATTAAGCTACCGGTGACGAAAGCTCTGTAAGTGAAGAAGTATTACTAAAACTTATCTGTCCGCTATTCGACCGACTGTTCAGAGATTTATACGTACTGCAAAGACACACCCTCCGTTTAATATATATATATATATATATATATATATATATATATATATATATATATATATATATGCGCCTCGGTGGTGTAGTGGTTAGCATCGCTGACTACGAGTCTATCAGCCCAGGTTTCGATTCCTGGTGACGCCAGGCGACGCGCAGCTAACTCAGCTGTTCATCCTTCTACACAATAAAAAAATTAGTTGGTAGATAAATGCGTACCCTGGGTAGACTAGTGGTTAAGACGCTGGGCTGCTGATCGGGAGGTGGTGAGATCGATTCCAGGCAAGGAAGGTGGTGAGATCGATTCCAGGCAAGGAAGGTGGTGAGATCGATTCCAGGCAAGGAAGGTGGTGAGATCGATTCCAGGCAAGGAAGGTGGTGAGATCGATTCCAGGCAAGGAAGGTGGTGAGATCGATTCCAGGCAAGGAAGGTGGTGAGATCGATTCCAGGCAAGGAAGGTGGTGAGATCGATTCCAGGCAAGGAAGGTGGTGAGATCGATTCCAGGCAAGGAAGTGGTGAGATCGATTCCAGGCAAGGAAGGTGGTGAGATCGATTCCAGGCAAGGAAGGTGGTGAGATCGATTCCAGGCAAGGAAGGTGGTGAGATCGATTCCAGGCAAGGAAGGTGGTGAGATCGATTCCAGGCAAGGAAGGTGGTGAGATCGATTCCAGGCAAGGAAGGTGGTGATATCGATTCAGGCAAGGAAGGTGGTGAGATCGATTCCAGGCAAGGAAGTGGTGAGATCGATTCCAGGCAAGGAAGGTGGTGAGATCGATTCCAGGCAAGGAAGGTGGTGAGATCGATTCCAGGCAAGGAAGGTGGTGAGATCGATTCCAGGCAAGGAAGGTGGTGAGATCGATTCCAGGCAAGGAAGGTGGTGAGATCGATTCCAGGCAAGGAAGGTGGTGAGATCGATTCCAGGCAAGGAAGGTGGTGAGATCGATTCCAGGCAAGGAAGGTGGTGAGATCGATTCCAGGCAAGGACTTTGTAATTTCTGACCACCCGTGGTGGGATCGTGGTTCGGATTCCACGTTAAGCTGTAGGTCTAAGGTGGAGCAACAAGCTTGATCTTTGTCAGAATTAACAATTCGGTTGGAAGCAAAACCAAGGTTAAAATCTTGGTTAACTTTGGGTTTGCTTCCAACTGAATTGTTCATTGGTTAACCTTGGTTTTTCTTCAGCCGAAATTGTTCATTCTGACGAAGGTCAAGCTTGTTGCTCCACCTTAGACCTACAGTTTAACGTGGAATCCGAACAACACACCACCAGCAGCCAAGTGTCTTAACCACTAGGCTACCCAGGGTACTCCTTTATCTATCAACTAATTTTTTTATTGTGTAGAAGGCTGAACAGCTGGGTTTTGCTGCGCCCGCTTGCCGTCACCGTCTCGATCCCGGGGCCGATGGATTCGTAGTCAGCGACGCTAACCACTACACGACAACCATTCAAAATGAAAATGTCGTATTATCTCTTGAGCCCATGTTTGTAGCTTCTCTTTACATTGCTGACTCCCTTTGTGTTTGAAAATCGGGTTGAAGTGTTAATTTTCAGATACTCTATTCTCGAGAACACGAAAGACAGACTTCTCCGTTAAAAGTCACATTTTTTTTTTGGTTGCATTTTATCTTAAAGTCCACCTTAAATAAAATGTGTGACGTCATCTTGCGCTTGTCATTTGGATGCGTCATACCGTGAGGCTCTATTAAAAACACACACACACACACACACGAGAATAACATATCCCGTTATGCGAGGCTACGACGTTGCCACGCGCAATACCACTTCCCGTTTGATGAACGAGGTTAATTAAGTTCCCTTATGTCTGTTTATTAGTTGGACGGGTGACCCTCCTCCGCGTTCAGATGATGTAGTGACTCGCAAATGGTTCTGATACCACGTAAAACTGTATATACACACAGTACGTCCATCCCATCACATGACCCTGGTTGTTACGAAAGAGGTGAAACAATCTTAAAGATTCTTATTTATTTCGGTATGTAAAAACAATTTTCTCTCGATTCAGTTCGCTTTGAAAATTTTAATTTAAAATTTTATCATTTCATCCTTCGAATGAGATACGAAAAATTGTTTTAATATCTTCCGAATTTTAAATTTGTTGAGAGAGAATTGAAATAAGATAGAATTAATCTTTCTGAAAATAATTAAAAATATGACAAAAAATTGAAGATAATTTATATTAAACTTTAAATAGTTTATAAAATGAGAAAAATGAGTGGAAAAATTTTAAACCAACTTCAATTCAAAGGATGGAGATTGGCGCATAACAAGCGCTTAATTGAGAAACTTGAAGAAATTACGTTTTGTTTAATTAAATAAGAATATTTACAAAAACTTCCCAATCGTGGAACACCGTAAATTGGCTTAACAACCTCTCCATTATACAGATATTAATTAGAGAAGGATTTCGCAAATTTGGGGGGGGGGGGGGGGGGGGGTCACAGAATGTAGTGTTTTATTTATTAAAGGGCCTATTTGGCCGATATATGAAGAATAACAGGTAAATGAGTATCTGTCCAGCTTTACCAGCCGACTTTTCACTGACACATCCTTAAGGATTGACGAAATAACCTACTTAACAGAGTTTATGTTTATTAAAATAACTAAATTATTTAAGGATTTCAAGCCTTTAACTCATTTAATGGAGTTTATTATTAAAATAACTAGAGTGATATACAATAATACAGTAGCGATAAACAATATTTGC
>JAJOZX010012549.1:0-101061 GCA_023014485.1 Bathynomus jamesi
AAGATGTGCATGTATGCATCTAATGATTAAAGCAAAAGATTTCATGATTTTAAAAGCCTGGGAGTAAGAAGAAAAGCGCAGGAGGCAAAAGAACAAGCTCTAGTAAATAGAAATGTAAATGCTCTCTATGAAATGAGGCAAAAACTAGTTAATTTAATATGTAGGATCTACTTACCACCACGTTTCTCTGTTACATGCAGGCTTAAGACACTTCAAGTTTGCAGTTTGGAAATATAAACAATTTGGACATATTTAACAAACAACACAACTTTACATTCCAAGCTTTAGTTATATAATCTCATTAACAGCGCTCTTTCTGTGTTGAGGGTTTGAATATCGTCCACAAATTACCTTTTTTTGAAAAAGCTAAAGGGCGACGATAAACTGAAATTACAAAACAAATAAACAAACGATTAGCAATAAAACATTGAAACATAGATATACGAGGACGGACTGATAGTTTCACTGCCTTCACAGTAACAAGAAACTTCGGCACACTGGACACTCATTAATTCATCATAGCGTCCCCCACTCGAGCGCGTGCGCGGGGTCCCCTCGGGGGCGCGGGGCCCAATTTGAACAAATCGGTCTAATCGGCTTAAAACCGGCCCTGTATATATATATAGCCGGGTTGGGGAATGAGGCTCGTATGTTAGTTTCATTTAAATTAATACACGTTTGTTATTTTCCTGATTTCATGATATATATACAGGTGTGTGTGTGTGTGTGTGTGCTTGTGTGAAAGCTAAGATTTGGAGTGAAGGGATACGAGAGAGAGAGAGAGAGAGAGAGGAAAGTCCAGCAAAAATTACTCTGTGAACGCCCACACCTTCAAAGATTTCAACGCAGGCACGTGTGTTTTGAGTTATATATATTACGCGCGCGTTTAATTTCTTATATTGAGTAATTAAATTCTTATAATAAATGACTCTTAAAAGGTTGAAAATAGTAATTAATTCTTATAATATACGTTAGGATCATTTAAATTAATACACGTTTGGCATTTTTCCTGATTTTCGTAATATATACAAGGTGTGTGTGTGTGGTGTGTAGATTTGTGAATATGATAATTTTCAGTCTAACGATTTATTTATGGGTAACTTTGTTAATTCTGTATATTACTAATAACTCATTGGAAAACTGAGTAAATGGAAATATTATTTGGATTCCTTTATTTGAACAAAACTCTCGCTCTCTTTCTAATATATATATATATAATATATAGTTATTAGTAAATTCAGGTATGCCTACCTTATTTCTTTCGCGGATTGTTATTTAATATAATTGTGTGTATTTCTTTCAATAACAGAAGAAGTTATCTAAGAATATGATACCATACAAATTACGCATAAATATTTTCATTGTAGAAATAATAATAATGAAAATATTAATATTTGAAGTAAGTGGTGGTTCTGCTCGAATAGCTTGTAGAAGGATAATCCCTCGGCCCGAAAAAGGTTCTCGAGGGACGATTCGAACTGATGCGAAACACGATCGTTTGTTTTGATTATTTTCGCGCGAAACGAGATACTACAGCCCTTCCATATATATAATCCTCTAATTATATTTTAAAAAGAGCATTCGTTTCCACATTAAACTGTGGGTCGATAATCCATTCAGAAGATCCCAGGAGAGATGAAAAAATGCATTGGTTTCCGGGGTGTGTGTGTGTGTGTGTGCACGAGTTGTTCATATACAAACACAGGGGAATGTACGAGTATATATATATATATATATAGATGGGGCTCGATTGATTAACTATATAAATATATTATGGTGTTTTATATGCTTTGTGCACAGACAAGCGTGTGTGTTTCAAAATTTCTCTTCATTTGAAGTGAAGGGAGACTTATCAGGGATTGGGGGGAAGGTCTCTCAACCATCAGTTGTTCTTCGTGTGTGTGTGTGTGTGTGCGAGTTGTTTATCGTTTATTATATATAGATATATATATATATATATATATATATAACATCAAGAGCGGTCTGGAAGGAAGATCTCTCATGTCGTCCGACCCCGTTATAGCGGATTGTATTTTGGATAATTTCAACTTTTAAATGAATTGTTTCGTAAATTTTCATATTGTTTCGTTGTTCAAATATTTATAATAAAAATTAAGTGTGTAAAATTATTTATTTAATAACAGTATTTAATTGATTCAATTGTGTTACACAATGGCTGATTAAATATGGTTTTTGCTATCTGGAATACATGCGCTATCTGGAATACATGGTGCGATCTGGCACCTCAGCACCCGAATACATGGCATGATCTGGCAACTCAGCAACTGCATACATGGTGCGATCTGGCAACACAGCACCTGAATACATGGCGTGATCTGGCAAACTCAGCAACTGAATACATGGCGCTATCTGGTAACTCAGCCAGAATAGAGGTTTATAAAAGACCGAGAGACGACTGACGGAGTCATTCAAGCTCGGCTCCCAGCCGAGCAAGGACCTCTGGTCCTTCTCTTTCTGGCCCTTTGGGAAAACCCCTTAGAGGCCTCTTAGGTTAGGTAAACGAAAATAACTTGGGGGAGAACTCTGCCTCCAAGTTGTATGCCTTGCAATCAAAGGCCACTACTCTCTCTCTCTCTCTCTCTCTCTCTCTCTCTCCTTCAGGTGTCTCTCTCTCTCTCCTTCAGGTGTCTCTCTCTCTCTCCTTCAGGTGTCCCCCTCCCCCTTGGCTCAGCCAACTGGCTGATTAGGAGCCTATAAAACAACGCCTACTCGGCTGAAGTCTTAATATGCACTTGGCTCCTGCCAGGTGAACACCTCTCCTCCTTTCTCTCCTCTTTTCTCTGGCCCTTTGGGGGAAATAGCTTGGGGGAGAACTCCGCCTCCAAGTTGCATGCCCCTTGCAACCTAGGTTGGCAACAAAGGCCAGTACTCTTTTTTTTCTTTTTTTCTTTTTTCTTTTTTGCAACACCCCCGCCCCCCCTTTGCAACACCCCCACCCCCTTTACAACATTACGTAATCACTTGCAACATTCTTGCACTCTCCCCTTTTGCGGCTATACTACTCACAACCTAATCGATATGCAACTAAAATTAATCAGGGGACCAAAAATGCATCCCAGATAGGCAGAAGGAATATTTGAAGGTTTAAATGTGAATTCAAGAAAGTAGATTAGGAAAGTTTAAACGAAAATTTAAACTGAAAGAAAGTAAATTGGGAATTGCTCCTTATCGAGAAGACTTCAGAAAAAACATAGTATCTATAATAGAAAACGAAACTAAACCCATAGGGTTGAAACATGTTTCGAGGAGACAAAAAAAGAAAACATTGCAAGTTCGAGAGAAAAATCAGAATATTATTTAGATAACGGAAACAAACTGTAAAAAATATTCATGGATGCATGACACAAAATTCATTCAAGGACAATGAAGGAGTAAAACAAGATAGCAAAATACATAAAAAATGTCCTTCCATGCCCTTCCAGCTGCAATCTGGTCGTTCCTTTCAGTTGAAATTTGTGAATCTACAAAAAAGGGTACTTCATACCTGTAAGTTACTTTTACTTGATTTTCGCCCCCATTTTGAATAAAACACTAACTATAGCCTATCGTGAATCATTCGATCCTGTGTATAAGATAAATAAACTGCGTTCGTCACTTACGTTGTCATAAAAAATACTCTTTTCGGCAATGAGATCAACTGTGGAGTAGAGGCTGTACCAAACATTAAGCTCAATCCTTTGAACTAGGATCCTAATAGACAAAGTGCCTTTACAACAGGGTTCTCAAGTGTCCTTTTCTAAAGAACAAATTTGTTCTTATTTCTTAATTTTTCAATTTTCATTTCATTTGTCTATCAGAATAAAATGTTAACGATATATTATGGATATTCTTAATTTTGGGACAGAATTCTTATTTTTTGGAGTTGAGGTTCTGATTTTTAATTTTTAGACTTGAGAACCCTGCTTTACAACATTCTACCAACAATTACTTCTACCAACTTCTACAATTACTTCCACAATTATTCTTCTTTGTCTACAATTACTTCTACAATTACTTCCACGATTACTTCTTTTCTACAATTACTTCTACAATTACTTCTACCAACAATTACTTGAGAACCCTGCTTTACAACATTCTACCAACAATTACTTGAGAACCCTGCTTTACAACATTCTACCAACAATTACTTGAGAACCCTGATTTACAACATTCTACCAACAATTACTTGAGAACCCTGCTTTACAACATTCTACCAACAGTTACTTGAGAACCCTGCTTTACAACATTCTACCAACAATTACTTGAGAACCCTGCTTTACAACATTCTACCAACAATTACTTGAGAACCCTGCCTTACAACATTCTACCAACAATTACTTGAGAACCCTGCTTTACAACATTCTACCAACAATTACTTCTACCAACTTCTACAATTACTTCCACAATTACTTCTTCTTTTCTACAATTACTTCTACAATTACTTCCACAATTACTTCTTCTTTTCTACAAATACTTCTACAATTACTTCTACCAACAATTACTTGAGAACCCTGCTTTACAACATTCTACCAACAATTACTTGAGAACTCTGCTTTACAACATTCTACCAACAATTACTTGAGAACCCTGCTTTACAACATTCTACCAACAATTACTTGAGAACCCTGCTTTACAACATTCTACCAACAATACTTGAGAACCCTGCTTTACAACATTCTACCAACAATTACTTGAGAACCCTGATTTACAACATTCTACCAACAATTACTTGAGAACCCTGCTTTACAACATTCTACAACAATTACTTGAGAACCCTGATTTACAACATTCTACCAACAATTACTTGAGAACCCTGCTTTACAACATTCTACCAACAGTTACTTGAGAACCCTGATTTACAACATTCTACCAACAATTACTTGAGAACCCTGCTTTACAACATTCTACCAACAATTACTTGAGAACCCTGCCTTACAACATTCTACTAACAGTTACTTGAGAACCCTGATTTACAACATTCTACCAACAATTACTTGAGAACCCTGCTTTACAACATTCTACCAACAATTACTTGAGAACCCTGCCTTACAACATTCTACCAACAATTACTTGAGAACCCTGCTTTACAACATTCTACCACAATTACTTGAGAACCCTGCTTTACAACATTCTACCAACAATTACTTGAGAACCCTGCTTTACAACATTCTACCAACAATTACTTGAGAACCCTGCTTTACAACATTCTACCAACAATTACTTGAGAACCCTGCTTTACAACATTCTACCAACAATTACTTGAGAACCCTGCCTTACAACATTCTACCAACAATTACTTGAGAACCCTGCTTTACAACATTCTACCAACAATTACTTGAGAACCCTGCTTTACAAACATTCTACCAACAATTACTTGAGAACCCTGCTTTACAACATTCTACCAACAATTACTTGAGAACCCTGCTTTACAACATTCTACCAACAATTACTTGAGAACCCTGCTTTACAACATTCTACCAACAATTACTTGAGAACCCTGCTTTACAACATTCTACCAACAATTACTTGAGAACCCTGCTTACAACACTACCAACAACATTCTACCAACAATTACTTGAGAACCCTGCTTTACAACATTCTACCAACAATTACTTGAGAACCCTGCTTTACAACATTCTACAACAATTACTTGAGAACCCTGCTTTACAAATTCTACAAACAATTACTTCGGCGTAGGATCGTATACTGTAAGCCAAAACAAATGAGAGAAAACATTTTGAGATCAATAAATCCTTTTTGTATATTACACATTTAACAGGGTTCAAATGGATAACAAGTATGTTAATTACACTGGTCAACAAAGATTTTTCATCAGAGTAAAATTTTGGTGGCTGGATAGCATTTTCACGCTGATTCCAAAACTGCATTCAGATTTTTCTAGCACGTATAGTTTGCAAGATGAAGGCATATATATAACTACACAGATTTAACCATTTTAAATAGGCAAAAATACTAATATTTCAACATTTGATTGTGTTTATTTTATGTGTTTTTTTAGTTTATTCATCTTATTATTTCAATTATCTTAATATACATCTTATGTTTCAGGTGTGAGCTTTACGTCTAGCAGCATGTGATTCACTTTGAAGGTAGGACATTTAGAGCCTAAAAGTTAACCCAAGGACAGTGAATGATCTTGTTTAGGACTTATCGCTGTCTAAAGAGAAATCAGAGCTTCTCGCTCAAGACTAAAGGAGAACAATTTACTTGAGACAATGTCGTATTAGTTACTACCGAAAGCGGAATTTTGAATTAAAAGCATTCTTTTCAGTAGACGGTCCTCTCTGTTATTGCCATGACATCAATGGACTATTTACAGCCATATCTCAGACGTATGTGGCAATCTGAGTGGCGCCTCTTTATGATTCGTCGCAGAGAAGCCTGAAAGAGTTCTTTTACATAATGGTAAATAATGCCATCCACCCCATTGCCCATTCCGTCCATCTAAAAGAGACATATGACAATATGGATATACTACTTAAGGCAATCAAATCGACAGTCATCAATGGAATGTTTGTGGAGATCTAAAAGTTATAGGAAAGGCTTATGGGTATGCAGTCAGGATTCAAAATTTTGTTGTTTCCTTTGCCTGTGGGACAGTCGCGCCACTATAGAACATACACAAAAGGACTGGCCACTTAGGTATACATATGTCCCAGGGATAAGCAAGTCCAGTTCTGTCCCTTTAGTGGATCCCAAAAGATCTATCTGCACCTCTTCGCATTAAACTTGGTTTAATGAAGAATTTTGTTAAAGCAATGGGTAAAGTCAATTCTGAAGGGTTCAATACCTTTCAAGGAAATTTCCGAAGGTTACTGCAGCAAAATTGAAGGAAGGAATTTTTGTTGGGCCACAAATAAGGGAGGTTTTGAATGACACTGAATTTGAAAAAGTCCTAAGTCGCGGAATTGAAGGCTTGGCTGGCGTTCAAATGGATATGTGAAAACTTTCTTGGGAGCAACAAGTCACCTGCGTATAAGGATGGAGTCAAGAACCTCCTTGATGCCTTCAAAGAAATGGAGTGTCGAATGTCGTTAAAAATTCACTTCCTGCATTCCCACTTAGATTTATTTCCTGAAAACCTTGGTGCAGTGAGTGACGAGCAAGGAGAGCGCTTCCATCAAGATATTCAGATGATGGAGAAGCGCTACCAAGGATATTGGAATGAAAGCATGATGGCGGACCATTGTTGGATGCTGTATCGTGACAATCCAGGCCAAATTTACAAAAGGAAATCACACTCACAGCGCTTTTAATAAAATAATGTATATATTCTTTATTTATAAGTACATTGAATAAGGTAATGATGTATTTGTTGTTTAGCATTCCTAAGTGTGATCTATACATCCATAATTTTCTTATAGCAATATCAAAAACTTAAAAATATCAAAACCAGTGTATCTATATAACTATACGTGCTAGAAAACAAACAAAACCAGATTCGGAATCAGCGTGAAGAATGCATTAAGAAAAGTGTGATCATGTTTGTGATGAGAAACAAAGTTTCATTTTGTTGGCCAGTGTTATCATACATTGTCTCGTTAATCTTTTTATATGTCAATCCACTCGACATAACATAATCATCAAGGGTAAGTGACAGAGATTACTGAGATTCATGAGTTTAAAGTACAGGGTGTCTCAAAAGTCACTCTGCACATACACACACACACACATATATATATATATAATATATATATATATATATTATATATATGATGAATAAACCACGAAGGAAAGGAAACACAAAATGGTGCTCAAGCGCTTTCGTCTAATGACATCCTCAGGAACACTGAAGTACATAAAAGGGTAACAGCCTATATATAGGTTACAGAAAGAAAAAAAAAGAAAAATAACATACATACATACATACACACACACAAACACATATATATATACATACATATCTATATATATATATATATATATATATATATATATATAATATTATAATATATATATATATATATTATATATATATATATATATGCAATAAACAGAGAAGTAAAAATAAAAATTAAAAATTAAAAATTAAAAATTAAAGGATTATCCGTGAGGCGTACAGATTTGTAAGGAATAATATCGATTTTTAGCACAAGATCAAATGGATTATAAAAATACAAATTTATATTGGAATACTGCCCGGGTTTTAACACTCTGCCTATGGTCAGGTTTCGATATATATAAAAATAAAATGCAAATTAAAGTTAATAAAGTAGCAGACAAGTTTACCAAAGATTTAGTGTTCTACCTTTCTTATCTAAATCTGTTTGGAAGGAATTCAAAATAACAGGATCGAGTTGAAAAAGACCTTTGCTTATGTTGAAGTTATTTGAAAGTTGGATAATGGCAGACTCAATAATATTTCTATTAACAATGTTGCTAGAATGGAATAAAACTGAAGCATTATTCCAATCAATACAGTGGGCTAACTCTGACAAATGGACAAAAAGGGCACTGGACAACTGTCTGTTCTAACGGAACAGTTGTCCAGTGCCCTTTTTGTCCATTTGTCAGAGTTAGCCCACTGTATTGATTGGAATAATGCTTCAGTTTTATTCCATTCTAGCAACATTGTGTAATAGAAATATTCTTGAGTCTGCCATTATCCAACTTTCAAATAACTTCAACATAAGCAAAGGTCTTTTTCAACTCGATCCTGTTATTTTGAATTCCTTCCAAACAGATTTAGATAAGAAAGGTAGAACACTAAATCTTTGGTAAACTTGTCTGCTACTTTATTAACTTTTAATTTGCATTTTATTTTTATATATATCGAAACCTGACCATAGCAGTGTTAAAACCGGGCAGTATTCCAATATAAATTTGTATTTTTATAATCCATTTGATCTTGTGCTAAAAATCGATATTATTCCTTACAAATCTGTACGCCTCACAGATAATCCTTTAATTTTTAATTTTTAATTTTAATTTTTAGTTTTACTTCTCTGTTTATTGCATATATATATATATATTATATATAATATATATATATATATATATATATATATATATATGTGTGTGTGTATATATAGATATGTATGTATATATATAGTGTGTGTGTGTGTGTGTGTATGTATGTATGTTATTTATTTTTCTTTTTTTTCTTTCTGTAACCTATATATAGGCTGTTACCCTTTTATGTACTTCAGTGTTCCTGAGGATGTCATTAGACGAAAGCGCTTGAGCACCATTTTGTGTTTCCTTTCCTTCGTGGTTTTATTCATCATAAATATTTTTCACGTGTTACTTTCGTGAAATAATTTTCATTATATATATATATATATATATAATATATATATATATATATATATATATATATATTTTAGATTTAGTAATAACTACGGATGATAGGCTAATTACTGATCTTCAAGAATAGAACCGTTAAGCAATAGCGATCACAATATGGTAGAGTTTGTCCTCTCAGTAAGTCACTCGAAACCAGCTAACTCGACTAAAATTCCTAACTTCCAGCACGCAGACTTTAGTAAATTTCGAAATAAATTGTCACACGTCAATTGGGAAAACGTAATGGGGAACTCCAACGCAAAACTAATGTGGGAATCGTTTGAAAGAGTATTTAGGACTATAAATGAGGAATGTGTACCGTACAAACTAAAGCGTGCGAAAGTAAACAACAAGACCTTGTGGTTTATTTCTAGAGTAGGAGACATTATAAAGAGTAGAGATAGGGCTTATAGGCTACATAAGTGCGATAAAGACAATTTGTGGTTACGAAACAACTACATATCTCTAAGGCGTGAAGCGAAAAGTGTAATAAAAAAGTCCAAGCACGAATTTGAAATCTCCATAGCTCGTGACGATAAAGAAAACCCCAAGCGATTCTTTTAATACGTCAACAATGGAAATCCAGTAAAAAGTGTCTTGGGGGCCATTGAAAAATGTTAACGGAGATCTAGTTTCTGAAAACAAGGAAATGGCTACCTTGCTAAACGAATTCTTTACGTCAGTTTTTACTATAGAAGATGTAACGAATATCCCTACGGTCATAGACATAATACCTTTTGATAATGGTAATATTTTGGATAATATTGTGGTTAGTGAAGGGGAAGTAATGCGCTATATTGATAAAATGAAAACGCGTAAATCACCAGGTCCGGATTCCATATATCCCATACAACTAAAAGAATTAAAAGATAGCATTGTTGTGCCGCTAACAAAGATTTTTAATGTGTCTATTTCTGAGGGGTGCGTACCAGATAATTTCAAGTTAGCAAACGTAACACCTATCTTTAAGAAAGGCGATAAAGGTGCGGCGGGAAATTATAGGCCAATCAGTTTAACGTCTGTTGTAGGTAAGCTACTGGAATCAATAATTAGGGATCGTATAGTCGAACACTTAGAAGTGCATAACTTAGTTAGAAATACGCAGCACGGTTTTAGGCGAAACAAATCTTGCTTAAGTAATCTTTTAGAGTTTTTTCAAAGCGTGGTTGAAGTTTATGATAGTCATCGGGCGGTTGATGTAGTGTATTTAGATTTTCAAAAAGCGTTTGACACCGTACCGCACAAAAGACTCATTGAGAAAACTAAGGCTCATGAAATCAGGGGTGTAGTAATAAATTGGATAGAAGAGTGGTTGCGAGGTAGGAAACAGAGGGTAGTCGTTGATGGAGCGGAGTCGTGTTGGGCTAATGCAGCGAGTGGCGTTCCTCAGGGTTCTGTATTGGGCCCCTTGCTTTTTCTTATATATATTACCGATATAGATGTCGGCCTAGTCAGTACAGTTTCAAAGTTTGCGAATGACACGAAGCTGGGTGGTAGGGCGATTAATGACGAAGATAGAGGTAAAATCCAGAATGATCTGAATAAAATCGTTGTTTGGTCAGTCACATGGCAAATGAGATTTAACGTCGATATGTGCAAAATTTTACATATAGGTTCGCGTAACGGTAATTTTGCGATTAGTATGTCAGGGAAAGAGTTGATAAGCGTAGAGCAGGAAAAAGTTTTAGGAATTATAGTCACTGATGATTTAAAAGTAGCGAAACAAAGTACAGCAGCGGTCAATAAAGCGAACAAAGTGTTAGGTTTTATAGCTCGGAATTTTGAGTACAAATCGCGCGATATTATAGTTCCTCTTTATAAATCATTAGTTAGACCCCATTTGGAGTACGCGATCCAATTTTGGAATCCGCATATGCGCAAAGATATAGACAAAATCGAAAGAGTTCAAAGACGAGCAACTAAGATGATTCCGTCGCTTAGGTCGAAGGAGTACGAGGATAGGCTTAAGGAGTTAAAATTGACGACACTCGAGACTAGGAGGCTAAGGGGTGATCTAATGCAGGTTTTCAAAATTATGAATGGGTTCGATAACGTAGATAGAGATAGCTTTTTCGAAATATCTCAATATAATCGGACTAGAAATAACGGGTGTAAGTTGACAAGTAGAAGGTTCGAGACAGCAGTTGCCAAAAACTTTTTACGCATAGAATAGTAAATAGCTGGAATGGTTTGCCGGTAGAAGTAATTAGTAGCACGTCTATAAACATGTTTAATAGTCGATTGGACGCATATGTTGATAGATTGGGTATAGTTTAAGGTAGTAAAATTAAGGGTTGGATAAGATAGATTTTGATTCTCTTTTCATTAAAGATCACAATAACCAGACTAGAGGTCATAGTATGAAATTAATTATTTAGGCCAAGATGTAGAACAAATTTAAGAAAACAGTTTTACAAGTGTTGTGGGATATAGGGAGGCAGCATCTTGAGTTAGGGAATACTCTCTGTCCTTACACACCCCATTTAAAGAGATTCCTCTGCCGAGCGGTGCCCCCCATATTATTGTGAGGTATTGAAAAACTCATGATCTTCACTTTCCCCACAAACACCTTTAAATGGGAGACCCCTAATGGGTGCACACACATTTCTACATTACTGTACAGTAGGGCGGCTCGTTTTTACACTTTTTTCGATATTTGATTGGGGGTAGTGCGGAAAAGTTGCGATTTGGAGAGAAAATAGTGTAAATTTTTTTTGATCTACGTCAATACCTTCCGGTGGCTGCGAGTCCTTAAAAATCGAAAAATAGGCCTAAAAAAACATAAAAATTTTATATAATTTTATATAATTTTTATATAATGTTCATTGTTCAATGACTGCTATTAATTTATTCAAGCCTATAATAGTGTTCTCAGGGTTGTTTGCACAGAAATATACCGGAATTAACATTTGTATAACATCTTGTTAAAACTTGCTTTAAATCAATATTTTGGATATTTTAACGGCTAAGACGCCACCGGAAGTTATTAACAGATTGTGCTGAAATTTTTATTGTTTATTTTGTAAGTCTTTAAAACCATTTTCCAATCGACACCGTTAGGCCTATTTTTCGATTTTTAAGGACTCGCCGCCACCGGAAGGTATTGACGTAGATCAAAAAAAATTTACACACTTTATTTTCTCTCCAAATCGCAACTTTTCCGCACTACCCCCAATCAAATATCGAAAAAAGTGTAAAAACGAGCCGCCCTACTGTACAGTCTTTACACTTTTCCTCCTAAGTATATATATACAGGGTGATTCAAAAGTCAGGTTACATAGGGCTTTTCTGTTTCTTTGCAGGTAAATGAGTTATGAGATGTTATCGAAGGAGGAGCGCATTGATGTGATATTCCTAGCTGGCTGCACAAGTGCATTGCTGTCAACGGTGGTCATATCGAACATGTGATGTAACTATTCCCCTGTATCATTACATAATACAGTATTTCCCTATGTAACCTGACTTTTGAATCACCCTGTATATTATAACACTGCCCAACAAAAAAATATTTTTGCTGCTGATTTAATTCTAAGACCTGTTTCTGGATAATATTGATGTGCTGATTTCAAAAGTCACCTTAGATTTTGTCCATCACATCAGGTTTTCGTGCAATGCAATATGCCTATTTTGGGTGATCCATGAAGGGCGCTTATCAAAATTGATGATTTTTGAGACCTGTTAACAGCTGTTTTGCTGTTAAAATTTTATCTGTGGAATACGCAAATCTGTGCATTAAATCTAAAGGTTATGTACAACATATTAAAATCTTGGGTATCTGTGATTTCCCCAGGTGTGAGCGTGACGTCATGATCTGAGAGAGATTTCCCATTGGCGGAGTGAGAGCAGCCGGTTCCGCTAGTGACGTTACTTGTAAACTTTCAGCAGTTGGGTTGCAACATGAGCATTAAAGTTCACTATCTCAACAGTCATCTGGATAAATTTCCAGAAAATCTTGGTGATGTTAGTGAAGAGCAAGGTGAAAGGTTCCACCAAGATATCAAAGTGATGGAAGAACGATACCAAGGAAGATGGGATACCCATATGATGGCTGACTACTGCTGGAGCCTGCAAAGAGATTGTCTTGACATCTCTCATTCTAGGAAGTCCTATAAGAGAAAATGTATCAGCACTGAAAAGTAAGAAAACAAGAAAAAGACAATGTTAAGAAAACTGGTCGCGTGCTTGCTTTAATATGGATTCATTTTTTGCTTATTTAAACACTTTTAATCACTTTATGTGTCAATATTACCATTGTATATTAAAGTTCACTCCCTGCACAATTATTTACTTTTCCATGCTAATTCTGAGTATGTAAAACTTATTTTTTGAAAGAAAAAAAATTGGGCATAACCCTGCCAAAATGCGATATCTCCAAAATATCTGTATTTGATTGCTCGAAAACCTGACGTGATAGGCAAACACTAAGGTGATTTTTGAAATCAGCACACCAAAGTTACCTAAAAACAGGTGTTAGAATTAAATCAGCAAAATTGGTGTTGGGCAGTGTAATGTATATAGTTGTAAATTGTGACTTGGTCCGCAATTGATATGGACCGTGACTTATTTTTGGTTGGCAAGGTACTGGTATTGATGGATACCGTAATGAAAATGACTGGATTCTTTGGATCTGATATATTTGTATGTCGGTTATAAATAGATATAGAGTGTAACATATTTGTGGATAGTAGTCTATTATGACTTCATCCTCTGGATCCAGAGATTCTATCTTTAGTTTTAAATTGATAATTATCAATTTAAAACTAATTAATTATAATTAATTAGTTTTAAATTGATAATTATTTAGTTTTGTAAAAATTGGTTGTTGCCAATGTACAGGCAGTTTTACATAGTGGAGTCGACTCGATGGGCCGACGTGGCCCCTAGTGTGCCCACTATAAAAATTTCTTATGTTCTTATGTTCCTTGTGGTTCGGAACCCACGTAAAATTGTAGGTTCCCTCCGCCATCACGGAGGACATGCACAATATGCACAATACACAATTACGAACACAGTTAGGTAGACCAGCCATGAGTGGATCCTAGGGTCTTTGTTGATCTGAAACATTATAACATTATATAATATATATATATATATAGAGAGAGAGAGAGAGAGAGAGAGAGAGAGAGAGAGAGAGAGGGGGGGAGGTACACAGGGACTTTTGAGACACCCTGTATATACACTATATAAACAATAAATAAAAAGTGAATATCTAAGATAACATGAAAGTCAGTAGGATTTAATGATTAATTAATTTAAATTAGTGTTTCCTCTACAAAGATGTGCCAAAAAATCTGGACCCCAATTGATTTTAAGTGACAGGGTATTCAAAAAAAAATAAGACTAACTCTTTATTTTTTAATAACTATTTTTGGATATAAGTTACACTAAACAGGGTTTTTTTTTATCACTTTTTATCACTTTGGAAACTATTTTCAATAAGAAACATTTTCAGTGTGATCACCTCAATCATTTGATCTAAACGTGCTTTGACATGCTAAACATTCTGAGCTAAAATATCTTCCACAATTCCATTTTGTACAGCTGTGAATGAATCAATTCTGTAGTTGATCAACCGTCCTTGAATTGTTCCTGTAGACTTTGTCCTTTAAATAACTTCACAAAATTTAATCGCAAAGGTTAAGGTCTGGGGAGTATGGGAACCAAGTCTAGCCATAACCAAATCATCTTGAGTAACGGTGGAAATGAACAGGAACGAACTGTTCAAAATTTAAGAGGACGTTTAAATCAAATGATTGAGGTCAGTGGGGATCCTGTTGAGGTTTTTTTTATTAACTTCATTTCAAAGCATATACTACATTCTCATATAATTTTTGGTTAGCTTCCGCCCGAATTGTTCATTCTGACGAAGGTCAAGCTTTTCACTCCACCTTAGACCTACAGTTTAACGTGGAATCCTAACCACGCCCCCACCAGCAGCCCAGCGTCTTAATCACTAGGTCACCTAGGGCACCCATTTATCTACCAACCACTTTCTTTATTGTGTGGAAGGATGAAGAGCTGGGTTTGCTGCGCGCCGGCTGCCGTCACCGGGTCTCGAACCCGGGGCCGATGGATTCGTAGTCAGCGACGCTAACCACTACACCACCGAGGGTATATATATACATATACTGTGTGTGTGTGTGTGTGTATATATATATGTGTGTGTGTATATATATATATTATATATATATATATATATATATATATATAGTGGTAGAGACGTTTTCAAATACTTTAGCGATGTTCCATCAACACAAACACGACCAAGATGACGTCACACAAGCACGACTAAGATGACTTCACATCGCGAGGATCCACTCAAGGCATGTCCTTATGCTTTGCCTCACACCTCAACTTCGTTACAAGGACTCCTCGACGCACCTCCACCTCTCTCTCTCTGAAGCACCAGTGACACGAGAGATCTCACCATGTAACAACGTGTGCAGGCCCCATCTAGGGCCTGGTGTCATTCACTTAACTTTATATAAAGACTAATTATTACCTCGCGCGTTATTAATATCGAAGTCCATTATTATATTGGTCATTATTCAAGTGTACATCTAATTTCGACTGTAAACAACCAACTTACATTTTGTCTCATTCATAACTCATTTGTTTTGTTTAATAAAGGAAGAAAACTCATTCTATCAATCAACCTAAGTAATAACTTAATTAGTAATATTATTTGGTCTGCAAAGACCTAGTGACTCCAGCCTTATCATTAACAATCAATCATTAACAATGAACTAACCATTATCATCATCATTATTATTATAGTGCCAACATTTACGCAATAAATTTACACTATATATATATATATATATATAGTTAGTTAGTTAGTTAGTTAGTTATTGTAACATACTAATAGTTATTAGTTATTTAGGCCTAAAGTTCAACGACGAATATGGATATCCAAGAATGGAAGAGAGCAGTTTTGTTTTGTATTTGATGTGAATTTAATGTTATGATGTCCTTCGATAAAATACTCTAAACCTGGTTTATGTGAAATAAGCTCTATAATTGGAACAGATATTGTAGAGGCCTTTATAATATCAGTTCCAATTACAGTTTATTTCACATAATACTCCAATTTTTAAAGAACTGTAAACTTGTTTACGCTTCACTCATGAACAGGGTGTATAAGAAATATTTAAATAAGAAATTGAAATAGCATAAAAACCTGGCTTTTCTGTAAATTATACTCTTGTTAACAATTGTTCCTGTTCCTGTTCCTGAGAGCTTAACACTGAAGATAAACTGATTAACTGAAATGAAAGATTTCCCTATTTCCTCTAATAGTCCAGGCAATTTGTAGTTAGACCTGGGCAAAATTGCTTCAGAAGCTTTCTAAACTGTTTCCAGCTCAGGAACCATTGCCGAATAACATATCCAAAATTGGACCCCGGGAACACCCCCAAAAATGAAATTCAAAATGGCGGACTGGATGTTTCCTACGAAAAAAAATATATATATAATTTACGCTTTTATTTATAGATACATTTGGTGCTTTTTCTTTCAGTTGTAATGTTTTAAATAATTCAACAATATACAACACAACCAGTTATTACGCAAATATAATGTTATATAGCTTTTTACAGATTTTTATAATCAATAATACAACAATTATTTTTTTCCCAGTTTCAAGTTATGTTCATTACAGAAGAAGTGATACCTGGTCACAAACATACAGAAATTAATCCTCTTCATCACTATCATCGGATAGATTACAGGTACTTGGGTTGTTATCGCAACTACTGATTTGGCACTCGCCACAAGCGGATGAACAGGGCATTCCATTACGCTTGCATCCACATCTTGAAGTAGCACATTTCGTCTTGCAGGAGCAGCGGATCATGTTGAGTAGATAATTTGGAGCTGGTGGCTTGTCGCAGGCTGTAGGGTAGTAGGAATTATTCTTTACATACCAACCCCACTGTTCTGCATCGATCTTCTCTTCTGTAGACTTCCAGATTAGTATTTGGTTGTTATCGCAACCACTGATTTGGCACTCGCCACAAGCGGATGAACAGGGCATTCCATTACGCTTGCATCCACATCTTGAAGTAGCACATTTCGTCTTGCAGGAGCAGCGGATCATGTTGAGTAGATAATTTGGAGCTGGTGGCTTGTCGCAGGCTGTAGGGTAGTAGGAATTATTCTTTACATACCAACCCCACTGTTCTGCATCGATCTTCTCTTCTGTAGACTTCCAGATTAGTATTTGAAAGTATGTGCGAAAGCTGTGGTTACTTTGTGGACGCATCGGTAGTGGCAAACGTTCGGGTGTAACAAAAGATTTAGCTGTAGCTACCTTTTCAACTAACATTCGATGACGTAGTTGCGTTAGTGGATTCAAGTGTTTTGCAGCCATACAACAGAAGCATTGCCTTTCTTCCAGCGCTTCATGTCAGAGTGTTGGCAACAATCAGAACAGAATGTATTTGCAACTGAACGGAGTTCAGCCACCTTCATCAGTGTGTCGAATGCTTTGGCTTTACCGATCGAAAAAATTCTGGATGTGCTATCACAGCCCGTGAAAGCATGCACAAACAGGAGATACTTGCAGATGTCATTGCCTAACAATGATTGAATGCTGAGAATATCATACACAGGATTAGGAGATGGTCCCCGTCTTATATCGCTGCGATAGTACAACTTGAAACCACTGTCCTTGGCATGGTACAGAAGGAGAATCAGCAAGTCGGTGTCTTCCCCTATTACTGTTGTAGTTGCATTTTCTGATGAGGAAACTGCTGCACGAACGATGTCCACATCAGCATCCCCATCTGCGTTGTGAACAGTACACCCGTGCTTCTTCAACATCTCACCTACGAGGGAAATAAATGCTTGCTTGTTGTTTTCATTAGCCAAGAAGTGTTCCTTCTGGCCAACAAACTTCATGCTTGGACTGAGATTCACATTTCTGCTTGTCTGGTGCTGCGTCTTCTGTGGGTCATGTCCTTGATCGTAGGAGAGCTGCTGTAGCCATAAAAAACAATGATTGCTTTTCCATATGTTTTTAGAGTGAAATCGGCATATGAGTTGGCGATGCTGTCATATGTTTCATCTTGACGCCAGAAACACGATGTAGTAGAGATCCACCATCCAATACGTACTGGTCTGTGCACTGAATTTCTTGAACTTCTTCCATGCGTAAAGTGTCAGTGTATTTGATTATTGCATGAGCTAGCTGAGACTTATCGGGTTTCCTCAAGATACTTCGTGATTCGAACAATGCAGGAGGATATGCACACAGTTCGTAACACATGACATCTTCAAGATTCATGTCTCCCGCCAGTGGCAACAGTCATCATTCTCTGAACAGTAGTGCAGGATCTACTTCTATATCTGAAGCATCAGTGATCACAACGGCAGAAGCAGATCCTTGTGTTTTCACTTTGTCAGATCTTTTGGCAGAATATGTAAAGGCTTGTTTCCCAATCATTTTTACGACAATGTTCGTACCGATTGAATGCAATTGATGAACGTTAACTCCAGGATCAGCAGTTAGCCTGTTACAATGTTGCAGAGACCCGAGGTAGAAATGGAATGGGATAAGGATTCCAGACGTTCAAGTACTTTCTTCATGTCATTACTGTCCCTGATTTGTCTACTTCCCCTCATTTCCTTGTGCTGTTCACTACTTTCCAACAAAACTCTGGTGTATTCCTGCATTGCTAAGTTATAAGTGGAACACAGAGGCATAGAAAGAGCCACGTTTTGTCCTTTGATATCTGTAAATCCCACTTCCGCGTGTCAGTCCGCCTCTGCTTTTCAGGGAACGCATTAGTACTTGTTCTATCACCAGGTCTGTGCCGAGTCCGGCCCATAATCTGTCGCTTCTTCTTACCACAAACTTACCTTCCTGGAACATTTTGTTAATGGCTGGATTTTCAGAAGGCAAATTAACATTTTTCTGCAGGTACAGGTATATCGATTTCAGGTAATTGTGATGTCCGGCTGCTGCAATTATGGGGATGGTCTCCAGCATAGCTTGCAAGTGCAAATCCCACGAGCCGGTTCTGTCTTCTGTATCAAGGAACGTGCAATGTTGATCATTCGCTGATATTCCAACCAGAGTTTGACTTGTTTGCGAAGTAGATTGTAGGTCAGTTTTCTTCGCATCCAAAGTGGTAGCAATCTGAGACAATGCATTCGAAGATTCCACCCCATCTCAACTGATTGTTTTGGCAGTCATAACATCGTCGAGCAGGTCACAAGCTTCCTTATTGGGAGGTCATGAGGAGTTCCATCTTCATTACGAGGGAAAACGTCTGCGACTAGTAAGGTTACTAAGAGCTGCATCTACTATCATATGACCACGTATCGCTCTTGAAACAGCTTTTCAGACATCATGTGTTGCACGGCATTTGGTCCGTATATTTCTTGAAGTACTTCAGACATCCTGAACCATTCATAAGAGTACCGACTGCTCCCAAAAGATTCATCAGAGTGTGAAATGATCCCAGCATTAAACAAGTCCTGCAGGTCTCTCTGTTCATTGATGGTTTGGAAGCTTTCCAGAACAAAGGCTGATCAAAGGTAATAATGCATGGGACTTTTTGATCGCGTGCTATCTTGCTCAAATATAGTAATGTCGAAAATATGCAGGTCATGTCAGTTGGCGACATATCTATGATGGAAGAACGTGATCGACGCCACACCTGGATGTGAGACACTTGATCCACCGTGAATTGCCTGCATTGTTCCGGACCAACTTCGACCTGATCTTTCTGCTGAAGATATCTGCCAGAGAAGACTAAGTCGACTTATGGTAGCAGTGGGTACTGGAAGTTCGCGGAATGAGATGTCCCTCAACATGCTTCTCGCGTGTCTATATTCCCTAATGTCAACGGTTGCAATCTTCTTAATGTCATTGTCACCAACATTACGCCTGTGAATAGAAGGGTGGATCTTGATCTTCAGAGTTATTGCGGCAATCATACCCATTCCATGAAAGGTATTCTTCCCATCCAAAGTGCAGACATCATGATCGACGTTATCTGCTGCTAGAAGGACTGCAGTGTTTTCATCAACAGTAAAAGAGCCAGACCCACTTGCCAGCGCCGCGTTTCTTTCGAATCTTGTTACTTCTGCATACGACGAACAGTAACCCAGCTGATGGAGAACGTCAATAAGGTACCTTGACCTAAAGTTGTGGTGTAGCTGAACCGACAAACCGATCTGTAGTGGACATAGTAATCCTCTAGGATGGGTTGCTTGCATAATGCTCTGCCCAATTGCACCTATTTTTCTTGAAGCATCCTGTCCCGCAAATGCTTTTGATAATAGCAATTTCAGACTGTTGGGAATGTAATCAGAGCACTTTCTAGTGATGTCATTTGGAGATGGATACACATCTTTTCTAGGCGAGTCGACAGACTTGATATCACTTCTGATTATTTTTGCAGCAGCTTCTACTAGGTAAATCTTCTGTAGCTCTATATCTATATCACATTCTTTCGACTTTTTGTGATAATCTATAAGAATTTCATTAGCTGTCTCTCGTAGTGTTACTACATCTGCCTTCCCACTTTCACCTGATATTACGATCTTGTCTCCGTAACGTTCTAAAAGCTTTCTCTTCATGTGCCTGCGTTCGTAGACAGAGCTCTGACTTCCTTGAAGATATTCCTCCATTTTGGAAATTAGGTCTCCAATCAACAGTTGTTCATCATCATTCTCTTCCAGGTAAGCACAGGTCTGAAGGAATGCTTGGTGTTGCTCTTCATTAGTTGGTCTCCCTTTCTTCGAATCATGATCGTCGGAGGAGTATGCGCGAGGAATGTTTTTTCCACTTCGAAAATTTACGCTGCAGGTGTGATGGTAGACACAATCTGCAGCAGGAAGATCACGAAGATAATACTCCAGACGGCCTTTTACATTAAACGACCATTCATCGCAGCGGCTTTCACAGCACCTTTTTATGGTTTCGGAGAACTCTGTAGTTCATATTTTGACATGCTCTGATTTTGGTTTGTGTTTGGAAAAAAAGTCCACAAAGGTATCACAAAACAAATAGTGAATAGCACTGGAAAATGCGTATTCATGAAAACGAGCACTTTTCCTTGGTATTGCCTCGGCTGCGGTCTGTCGCTTCTTTATTTCAATGGTCTTTTTATCCGTAAACCTTTTCCTACATACAACGTGAACACTTATTCCAGCGTTGCAACAACATCGCTTCCACGGCTGCGGCTGGATGCATTTATACCATCTGCTCCTTTTTGCGAGATGTGAACCACTTCCTGTCCGCTGTCCAATTTCTCCTTACAAATCACGCACAATTCTTCAGGGGTCTGCATTCTTGAAGGCGGACGCACACCGAGTCAGCCGTACACCGAGTCAGTCTGAAACAGAAAACACAAATTAATAAACTGTGTTGCAGTATTTAAAAGGAGTACATAATGACAGTTTTAAAGAAAATGACAAGCACAAATACGCAGATTTGATAGTGGGTAGTAGGAATTAAAGAGTTGTATATAATATAAGTTTATAAAGATGTAGCAATGTCCATTCTCACATACACTCCATACAGTATATTTTATTTACATTACGTGACGTCATAGTTTAATACTAGCCGCCTAATACAATTTTTAGTGTCATATAGGTTAATTTAGAAACGAAAATGTGTTTTAAAACATTTTACTGATCAAGAAAAACGTCATAACTCTCTCTACAAAGCGAAATTAAAATTTATTGTATTTCGTAGGAAACTGCCAGTCCGCCATTTTGAATTTCATTTTTGGGGGTGTTCCGGGGTCCAATTTTGTCGGATTTTGGATATGTTATTCTGCAATGGTTCCTGAGCTGGAAACAGTTTAGAAAGCTTCTGAAGCAATTTTGCCCAGGTTGAAGCTATTTTTGCTCTAGATTGCCTGGACTATAAAGAGAACATTAGTGCAATATTTACTGAACGCGGCACTATCGCGATTTTTCCCATGTAAGGAAAAAAACTACTGATATCGCTTTGTTTATCCCTCATGTACAGTGCTTACAAGAAGTCTCGCCTCTGTCTCGTCCCAAGCTAGTCTGTTAGGTATAAAATGGGCGGTCCTTATGGCAGCGGAGGTGTGTTCGGATTGGTGCACATAATTGCTCTAACGGTGTAAGAGATACTTAAATTCATGTGTGTATTATGCCATATGATGTGCGTAATAAATAATCATTTTTAAATAGTTGGAGCGTTCAAGTCATCTGTAATAATCTATAAACTACCCCTCAAGCCCACTCTCAACACTTAGATTCCCCTAAGACACAGGCGTCTTCAAGTAACATGAATGCGTAGAGATCTAAGGTGTTAGATTCCATATTATATAATTTATGTGCTGGTTTAAGAACGCTGGCATTGAAGGATGGAAGGAAGGGACAGTAAAAGCGATAATAGGTTTAATGAAGGAAGTGGAATGAGGATGGAGGTAAGCGTTGCTATGTCGAAGGAAACGAGGTTGGGTGGGGAATTACGAAGGGAAGAGGAAATGCTAAACACAAACTCAAATATTTATTTTAATGCCCTAGACCTAGAAAGCAAAGAGCAAAATACCTTAAACTAACAATGAATTGACAGAAACAGAAGAGTCTGGTCTTAGACGCACTGATAGGTTTAACGTATGTGGCTAGAGGCCGCCACTCAGAATTACCACTACTACCTAAGTCATAATAAGGTTATTTACTATGACAGAGTAGTCATGAGTAGTTATGGAAATAAAATATGATTATACTGTTGATGGCTGACTATATTCAGTTGGGATATAAACTATTGCTGACAATCTTTGGATCCTTGGCTTTTAAGACGAATTTTTTATGCATATGTTCAACAAAATAGGAAATTGGCTGATTATTATTACCATTCGAAGGGTTGGTACCCTTCACAACCGAAATCAATTTCAGAAGGGGTGCATGGTATCTTCATTTCCTTTATCGTCCCAGCACGCTTCACATAAGCCATTTACACAAAGATGGAAAGGCCGTCTGTGCACCACGAGACGACCCAGGCAATGCGGGGAGCAATGGTGACATTGTATGAATATGGTGTGCCAATAAGAGAAATATCAAGACGACTAGACGTTCATCGAAGCACTGTGGAACGGTGGATTCATCGGTATAAAGCAGAAAACTCAGTCGCTACTTTGCCGAGGTCTGGTCCTCCGCGTTCAACATCTCAAGAGGAAGATGCTGCGATTGTTAATCATGCCAGAGAGCATCCGTTTGTTCCAGCGACGCATATTTACAGACACCTGAACCTTCGTTGGAGCGCAAATACAGTGAACAACAGACTTCACGAGGCAGGGTATTTTTCTCGCCGTCCAGCTATAAAACCTGCATTGACGATTGACATAAAGAGGCGCGGATGGGATTTGCCTTGCAATACTTGCCGCAGGAGGAAGAATTCTGGAGAAAAGTTGTGTACTGTGACGAAAAAATATTTTCAACAGATAGTCATGGTTCCCTGCATTGTTGGAGGCAGCGCGGAAAACGCTATGAAGAAGGAAATGTTTTCCCGAGCAAACGTAGTGGTCACATCAATCTCGGTGTGTGGGGCTGGATGTCTGGCTATGGTGTCGGAGAATTGACTCAAGTAGATGGACGCTTTACTGGACAGCAATATTGCCAGATACTGGAAGAGGTGCTGCTACCCAGTGTTCGTGCGTATCTGGTTCCAGCACCGGAACCATTTTACTTAATGGAAGATAACAGTCCCATTCATAGGAGTAACGTTGTGAGAGCGTGGTACGAAGATCACCCAGAGATTATTAATCTAATTCTGCGTTCTCCTGATTTGAATCCGATTGAAAACCTTTGGGCAATAATGATTAACGATTGGGAGCAACGCAATGAAAGAACATTTGAAGCACTTTTAGCTCACACGAGGAATAGTTGGGAGAGCTTACGCCGAACACCAAACATTCCCTACAATCTGGCCTCTTCTATGCCGCAACGATTGCAAGAAATTATTGATGCTGGAGGAAGCTATACGAAATACTGATGTTAAAGCCATGACGTAAATGTGTATCGAATATATATTTATGTTAATATAGAATTTTATTATATTTTTATGTTTGACATCTATAAAAGTATATATTGTGACCATGAAAGAACTTTACTTATCCTTAGTTAGAATCTTTTCTTGCAATGTCTACGCTCTTGGAGATGATAATATATGCATTGTTGAAACAAACTATGAGAAGGTAATAGTTTCAGGAAAAAAATAAAAACTGGCAACATCGAGGTCATCACATGTTTATGGGAATTGTCATATGATATGCTACCAATAAACTCTTATATACTACTATATACAGTATACTATATTACGTAATAATTACGATGAACAAATCAAATGCAAATTTCTCTGATTCACGGCCCACCAGTCTTGCTTTAGACCAGTGGTAGTCAAACCGGGTACGCGTACCCCTGGGGGTACGCGAGGGGTTTCCTGAGGGTACGTAAGCTCTGCTGCAAAAACAAGCAAGTTGGTTAATCAATTATAAAATGAATTTATACAATTATAATTATCATTTAAATTTTTTTGAAAATATATTATAATCATTTATTTATAATATTAATATTTAATTATAAATTTAACTCAACATTGGTACAAGTTATTATTAAATTATTTAATATTAATTATTTTATATTTTTATATTTTAATTTTATTTAAATTATTATTAAATTACCCGATATTGGTACAAATTGGTACGAATCGTACGATGCTGTAAAAATAGTAAATTATATCAAGTCTCGAGCAGTGAATTCACACCTCTTTAAAATTCTTTGTGAGGAGATGGGCAAAAATCATACTCAGTTGCTTTTGCACACTGAAGTGCGCTGGCTCTCACGAGGAAAGGTATTAACACGACTTTTTGAACTTAGGAATGAAGTGAGAAGTTTACTTAACAGCCGAAATTCAGACTTATTAAAATTTATAGAAAATGAGGAGTGGCTTTGTAAACTGAGTTATTTGGCAGATATATTCACCAAATTAAACGAACTTAATCTTCAACTTCAGGGGTATGACAAAAATATATTGCAGGCACAAAAAAAGTCAAGGGATTTTTTGGGAAAGTTTTATACTGGATAAAGTGCATAGAAGACAATAATACCACACCTTTCCATATATTCAGCGAATTCTGTCACGAAAACGAGTTTCTTGTCAGTGACTCAGTTATGAATATTATAAAGCAGCATTTAGTGAGCCTTCGTGAATCATTTTTGCATTACTTTCCATGTATTAATAGAGATTCCCCACAAAGTGAATGGATAACGAATCCGTTTTCGAACCTTGCTGTGTCTAATGCGGAGCTTCCCGCTCGTTTAAAAGAACAATTGATTGAATTGGCAGCTGACAGCTCACTTAAACGTAAATTCAATGACTTTTCTGTCTCCGAGTTTTGGAAATTGGCCCATATTGAATACAAAGAATTAAGTGAATTTGCTATCAACAAACTACTTCCATTCCCGTCCACCTATTTATGTGAAAAGGAATTTTCGGCACTGACAGCTATCAAGTCGAAAGAAAGAAACCGCCTACATCCAGAAGCTTGCCTCATAATGGCACTCACAAATATTCGTCCGCGAATAGAACAACTTGCTAGTGACAAACAGTCCCACCCATCGCATTAATTACTTGTAAGTATTTAAAATATATATTTTAAAAGCTCAGACGATTTCTAATTAACTGTATTGGATTAATATTTGCCTGAGTTAAAATTTGTGTAAATTGCTTGAGTTGTGTAAAATGTAAATTGTATAATTAAAATGCTATGATATATATATATATATATATATATATATATAATATATATATATATATATATATATATATATAATATATATATATATATATATATATATATATATATATATTATATATATATATATATCATAGAGATACCCTCTCATTTGGTTTAATTTGGTGGAAAAATGATCCTGGGGAAATTTCGGGTCAAAATTCGAATATTTGGAGGTCGCGCCCGCCATTTGAAAATTTGCTGATTTCCATGACACCCAGGAGGTACAGCAAGCGTCACGTTACTTTTTTTTTGAGTGGAAGTTCCCCACGAGGCCTATCATACCACCTTCCTCTTTCTATTTGTTCATAAAACAGATACAATACAATAGATATTTATAATAGATACATAGAATGGATATACTCGTAAATTTTACTGTTGCGTCAAAGATACGAGAGTTTTCTTAGTTTTGTCCGGAAGCTTCTTCCGATAATTTGATACAACTTGCAGTAGATATTGCTTCTGTTGTTCATCATTGGTAATTAATTTGTTATAATCTTCAATCAATTTCACTCCTCTTTCAGCAATATCATTAACAACTTTCATGTGATTCACTACGTTCTTTGCAACCCAATAACTCTCATCGAGAAGCCAATCTTCTACTGGTTTGCTGAAGAACGTTGAAGACAATCCGAGTATACTGAAGAAGGACTTTGTGTTAGCAGTTACAAAATCTTCAAGCTGCTTATTGTCAATAGTTTTGATGTCTATTTGTGTCTTCTTTGGAGGATCTGGCTCCGAAGATTTTGTAAGAGCCTCCTTCATTTTTCTTTTGGTGTCAAAGCTGATTTTATCATCAAAGAAAGCCAATGCGATCAACTCTTCTGAGAGATACCACAAATGATTCTTGAATTTTTCTAAAGCAGCATTTGCTAGTTGTTCATTTGTGCTTTTGTAGCTGTGAAGATTCTTGAGAAGACTCAGATCATTTCGTGGAGCACTTGCTGCGCAGGGTGCTGAAAACCAATGCTTAATATAAATTGAAACAGAAAACCAACAAATTTCTTTTAGATTTCTTTCTTCTATTGCTGTTATTTTGAACTGACTTTTGAACATAAAGATTTTCATTGAATAAATGACTTTCGCCATCCAACGGGCTCTATGATAAGCCCCAGGCTTCCTGAATTTTATTCCAGTCGTTGGAGTACCGCCAAGCAAGATGATTGTCAGTTCCAATAACTCTCTGTAATCGTCGCGAGGTTGATCTTCATTGATTTTTCTTGCTGCAAAGTTGATGATTTCCTCTTTTTCCTTTAGTGGATAATTTTCTAATTTATCGTATGAAGTTAGATTAATCTTATTCCAGTTTGTTTTGAATCTTTTGAATAACTGAATGTCAGGGCCTGATGAAGCCTGTAATGCAGGGGATACCACTGCTTCCAACATGATTTCAAGGATATGGTGTCGACAAGGACACCACAACAAATCTTTCTCCATTTTCTGTTCAATTAGGACACAAGCTCCGTTTTTACGACCTGTGTTCGATGCAGTTGTATCGAAACACATGCCTTTTACCTTATCTATTAGATTCCAATCAATGATCGCCTGATGTACTGCATTTGCAGTATCCTTTCCTGTGCCATGATCTATATTTGGCACTCCAAGCAGTTGATCTTCTCCACTGCCAGAGATTAGGACTGGCAACCGATCAACAACCTCATTCCCGGTAATGTCTTCGAGGAGTTTGCCATCCCAATGAACAATCAAGGGTTTGTCAGCTTGAAATTCTTCTTTCAAGTTTTCACTGAACTTCTTTCTTGATTTCTGTCTTGCCCTGCGAATCGATGAGTAGCTAACATTGTAATTCTCTGGATCTTTTCCAACATTTGCGATCGTTGGAATAATTATTAAAGAGGCTGATCGGTCGCTGATCTTAGCAACATCCAATGAGGAAAGCAGATTTTCATTCATAATCTTGAATTTTTTTCTTGGAAGGCCTCTTTTGGATGTTGAGGGCACTTCCAGATCTACTTCTTCTTCCGTAGATGCAGGTGAATCACTGCAGGAACTGCTGCTGCTTGCAAGAACAACTGTTTCATCAAATGCACTTGATTCATGTAACCTTTTCTTATCCATTTTTTCATGTCTCTTCGCAGCTTCCTTTCGACGTTTTTCTTCATCCTTATCAACTGCCATCATTTTACCCTTTCGACCTTCCCTTTGTAGCCGTAGAAACTCTCTATCTTCCTCAATAGTTATTAACTCGTTAGCATTTGCATGCGCAATATCAAAGAGTCCATCCAATTTTTCTTTCCATGTATTCTCTTTCTCTATTGAAAACTTCGATTTTTTTCCTTTGCTCTTCTTCAGCCCTTGCCACTCATCATACAGTTTATTTAATTTCTTCACAACATTACATTTCTGGGTTGTTGGTATTCCTGCTCTCTGCCACACTTCCAATACATCATTAACGGTTGAAGTTAATGCTTCTCTGACAGTTTCATTCTTGATATGTTTATAATTCATGAATAAGGAAATTACTTCTTTCTTTGATGGAAGCTTACTTTGATTCAATTTATCTATTTGTTGACCGATCAGCCAGATATCTGTTGAGCTTCTTGATCTCATTTTTGTCACAATTAAGATAGAGGAAATAGAAGAGAAATTGAGGCGGAGAGACTCACTGATATAGCACCTCTCCTGGACACTGCCACAAGCACACTGCGATACCGATTTCCTTGAACGCTATTTGCTCATATACGCATCACCTACCACTCTGCCTGCAGCAAACCTGCACAAAACCTGCAACCTGCAACAAACCTGCAACAAAAATAAGAACAAATTCAAAAAATTTGATTTTACTCTAATTTTTTGTAATTTTCAAATTTTCAATTGGCGGGCGCGACCTCTGAATGTTATTTGTTTGACCTGGAATTTCTCACAGGGTGTTTTTGTGACAAATTGGAACAAATGAGGGGTATCCCTAAAAATCCACGATGGTCATGATTTGTGCATCACCCTAAATATATATATATATATATATATATATATGCACTAGAATCACAAAATAACACGTGACCTTATTAATAAGCAAACAACCATATGGATCTTTTCCGTTTGACACACATGGTTCGATTTTATTTTAAACTTCTACACAGACGTAGTTTTGCATGCCGATTACGAAAACCAGAACCACTTTTTGGAGAAATTAATAATAAAAAAGTTACAACTAGCCTAAGACCCGCCCTTCGTGCGGGTCGCGGGTAGCAAAAATTAACCAAACTATCACGACTTAACCTAACCAATCGTCAAGGGCGTACAATTAACCTAAAAAAATAAATAAAAAACAATATCACGACTTAACCTAAACGTTCCTGAGCGTGACCGACAAACGTTCCTCAGCGTGACCGACTGACAAACTGAGCGGGACGGACTGACTGACAGACATTCCTGGGTGTTTATAGTATTAATAAATAAATAAAAAAAAATGTATTGTTTTTTATTTATTTTTTAGGTTAATTGTACGCCCTTGACGATTGGTTAGGTTAAGTCGTGATAGTTTGGTTAATTTTTGCTACCCGCGACCGCACGAAGGGCGGGTCTAATAAAATACTTTAAAGGGTTGTAACTTTTTTATTATTAATTTCTCCAAACAATGGTTCTGATTTTCGTAATCGGCATGCAAAACTACGTCTGTGTAGAAATTTAAAATAAAATCGAACCATGTGTGTCAAACGGAAAAGATCCGATAGCTTCATATTCTGTGTAAATTGTATAATAACATTTTTATTTTGGAAACTGAGGGGGAGGAGGTACGCCATAATAAAAAAACAAACTAAAGGGGTAAGCCAAGGAAAAAGTTTGAATACCACTGCTTTAGACTAATGACTTTCATAAGATGGAATAAGTTTAACATAGTTCGTTTAATAGGTTACCACTTAAAACAATGGATAAACTATCTATTAGTGAGACGACCGTGACTTCCTCGAAATGCGAGCGCGTGAGAGGTTCACTGAGGAATTTGGTCATTAGATTCTTCACGTAGGACATATATCACAAACAACAATATTGACAACAATTCCCAACAATTGCTTAATATCAATAATTACATTTGAGCAAATAATTTAGACCTGCGTCAAAATAACCGGTATCATGCCATGATTTGGAATATTTGCCGAATTAGTCGTTCTCTATAGTCTACACTCTACAGTATATATTGAGACTGTATAATGTAATGCCTAGCTAATATTATGATGACTAGGATTGCTCCATAACCATCCCAACATCCCGAAACTTGCTCCATTCTGCTTCTTAATCATTTGTATTTTAAACACTAAAATGTAGAAGAAGTGACGTAATAATGGACGTCATTGATTGTGTTAGAGCAGTTATGTGCACCAATCCGAACACACCTCCGCTGCTATAAGGACCGCCCATTTTATACCTAACAGACTAGCTTGGGACGAGACAGAAGCTTGAGACTTCTTGTAAGCACTGTACGTTGTACAATTCTCTTAAGATGAGTGTCATTCATCAACGTTTGTGAGACCTTATGCTAAATTAATGTAATTAATGTATACATACAGTATATAAAACCAAAGATAACTCGCTTAAAGTATATATATATATATATTATATATATACACGAGCAAAAAAGGGTTTTATCAGCTGCGTTTCCCCATCCCATTTTTGGTTTTTTGTTCTGTCAGTGTATTTTTTAACTGCGAATCTTAATTTTTATTTTTTGGTCTGTTTTCATTATTTTATTTTAGTTAATTTTTGTGTCATGGTTTTTCAATGTAATCTTTATTATTATTATTATTATTATTATATTTGTATTAAATCAATGTTAATTTAGTAGAAATATGATTGTTTAATTGTCTGAGTGGCGAAGAAAATCGAGGCCGACAAATCTAATTCCTTTGGCTGGTGAAACCATTGTAATATAAAAAGCTGTGCTTAAACTCTGTTGGCTAAGGCTAAGGCGTCTTGTTCTATTTATACCTGTTTCAAGTTTCCTATATAATGTACATTTGCACCGATGATGACAACATCAGTTACCGAAAAGTCTATAAAATTTGAACGTCATATACAAACAGTAATACTTTTCATATATATATATATATTAATAATATATATATATATATATACAGGGTGGTCCAAAAGTCTGTTGCCCCGACGCATTCTAAACTATTTTTTCGGGGCATCAGACTTTTGGGGCCACCCTATATATATATATATATATATATATTATATATATATATATATATATATATATATATATGTGTGTGTGTGTGTGTGTGTGTGAGTGTAAAATTTCAAATCAGACATTACTGTCGAAAACCACGGACCTTGATTTTGGCTATATATACAACAGCCGAACAGCAAGCAATGAAGCAAATTTGATGCTTTATTGGAAGAATGTAGCTATTTGATAATTCTTATTAAATAATGCAAAGTAATGAAGTTATTTACATTACTTTTAAAGATATAGAAACAAAGAGAAAAAGTACATAGAAATGATCTGCAGTACGTTTCAGATATGTTTTTATTTATATATATATATATATATATATATATTTTTTTTTTTTTTACCTAAGATTAGGTATTCATATTTGGTGGGATATAATAAACATCATATATATATTATATATATATATATATATATATATATCAACATGCACAATTTAGATGATAGTAATATGCGCTGACAATGAAAGTGTTGAGACCGTGTTACAGGCCTTCACAAACTCTCCAAATAAGTCTACAAGGCAATGTTCTCGTGAGACTGGTGTTTCTAAATCCAGCGTTCATCGCATTTTGCGACGTGAAAAGTGGAAACCGTACATACCTAGACTGCTACATGCAATGAATGAGGACGATCCAGATCGTCGAAAAGAATTTTCTGAGTGGTTTTTGCACGTGTGATGAAAAACAATCGTTTCCTGATTTCATTGTTTGGTCCGATGAAGCCACTTTTAAACTTAATGATACTATCAATCGACACAACTGTGTGTGCTGGGCCACCGAAAATCCAAACGTAACAGAAGAACGAGCACTTAATCAACCAGGAGTGTCAGTGTGGTGTGGTCTGTCTTCCAGAGGACTGATAGGGCCATTTTTTCTTTGAGGACACTGTCACAGGTGCTGCTTACTTATCAATGCTGCAAGACAACATTGTACCTTCAATCAGAGCTCTTTTTTTGGAAGAAGTGTGTTACTTTCAAGAGGATGGCGCGCCACCACATTACCACAATGACGTTAGAAATTTTCTCAATGTTTGTTTTCCTAGAAGATGGATAGGACGTAGGGGATGTACGGAGTATCCACCACGATCTCCTGACTTAACACCCTTAGACTTTTACTTGTGGAGCACTCTGAAGAACACTGTGTACGCTAAAAAGCCAAGGACACTACAGGCCTTGAGACACGAAATTGAAATAGCCTGTGCCAACATTCCACTCCGAACAATCCGAACAGTGTGCTGAGCTGTTGCGCGCCGTTGTCAAGAATGTATTGATGCTAGTGGCAGACATTTTGAACATTTAAAACATTAAAGTAAGCAGCACAACCATGAAGGTATTGACGCTGCTGGCTGATATTTCGAACATTTAAACATTAAAGAAGCCTATTTGCTATCTATTTACTATCCGCCTATTTTGCTTATTGATATATATGTTAATATGATGTGTAAGCATTTTTTGGGACACTCTGTATATGATGAAAAAAAACACGAAGGAAAGGAAACAGAATGGTGCTCAAACGCTTTCGTCTAATGACATCCTCAGGAACACTGAAGTAAATAAGAGTTCGAGACTATAGATAGGTCACAAAAAAAATATATATATACAGTGGTGTAGTGCTGTGGGAACGCGTGGGAACGGCGTTCCCTTACTTTTTTTGGTAGACGGAACGGCGTTCCCTCACTATTTCAAATAAATCCGAACTTACAAATCTCTAACGTCATGAAATTTTAATTCCCACCCCTAGAAGAAATATGAGAAAGAATCATTAACTGCTTCATTTCTTTTAGCTTCGACTGAGGCAATGCTAGCCTATAAAGATCTGGTGAAACAGTCACCACGGCGTACCAGTTGTTAACTTTTTTTAGTTAATCATTCCAGTTGTTAGCTATTTTTATTGATCGTACTGGATGTCGTATATCTAATGACAGTGGAAATACTGCATCTTCAACCTTGGAATATATCCTAATATCCAGTGCATATGACCTCAAAATATCCCTGAAATTGGTCAGATTTCAAAAGATTTCCCTGGGGCTTACAGTGCCTCCGGACCCCCAGCTTATGGGCTCGCCGCGCTCGCCATTGTCCCCCCCGCATCTGAGTAACACTTTCAAAATGCGTTCCCTCACTTCTTTATTTAGCACTACACCACTGTATATATATATGTATATATATATATATATATATATATATATATATATATATATATATATTATACAGGGTGGGCGGAAAGTAGCTCCCTATTTTGGATTGGTAAAAAAATACGTATATTATCCATTTATTTCAGAAGAAATAATATGAAAAGGTAGGCATACATGGTAGGTTTTCTCTAAAATTCAATGTGGGCTCCAAATCTTTCCACCAGCTTCTGGAGCCGCTCAGGAATGGTGTCCACTGACTTTAGCAGGAACTCCGGCGGGATGGAGGACATGACTTCCCGAATTCGGTCCTCCAGTTCTTCCAATGTCCTCGGTTTGGTGCGGTAGACTTCTTCCTTTACCCACTCCCAAAGAAAGAAGTCGCACGGTGTCAAGTCGGGGCTCCTGGCTGGCCATTGATGTGGACCACGACGACCCATCCAACGCCCAGGGAAGTGGGCATCCAGCCACTCACGGACAACAAGAGCGAAGTGCGGAGGGGCGCCATCTTGCATAAATATCAGATCGTCGATGTTCTCCCATGTGCTGACAACCGGCCAGACCTCGTTTCGCAACGTAGCAAGGTACCGCTCAGCATTCATGGTGTTGCGCAGAAGGAACGGGCCCACAACCTGATCTGAGGTCATACCACACCACACCGTTACACTGAACCGATTCTGCCGTTTTTCAGCGGTAACCGTGCGACTTCTTTCTTTGGGGGTGGGTAAAGGAAGAAGTCTACCGCACCAAACCGAGGACATTGGAAGAACTGGAGGACCGAATTCGGGAAGTCATGTCCTCCATCCCGCCGGAGTTCCTGCTAAAGTCAGTGGACGCCATTCCTGGGCGGCTCCAGAAGCTGGTGGAAAGAGTTGGAGCCCACATTGAATTTTAGAGAAAACCTACCATATATGCCTACCTTTTCATATTATTTCTTCTGAAATAAATGGATATATATACGTATTTTTTTTACCAATCCAAAATAGGGAGCTACTTTCCGCCCACCCTGTATATATATATATATATATATATAAAATATAGAAATAAAAATTGTGGGAGGAGCATACAAATTTGTAAGGAAAACTACCAATTGTAGCACTTTGCCCTTTTTGTCTAAATCTGTTCTGAACAAATTCAAAACAACAGGATCAAGTGGAAAAAGACCTTGGCTCATGTTAAAGTTATTTGCAAATTGGATAATAGCAGACTCAAGAATATTTCTATTAACAATGTTACTAGAGTGAAATAAAACTGAAACATTATTCCAATCAATATAGTGGGATAACTCTGACAAATGGACAAAAGGGTACTGGACGACTGTCCCGTTCTAACGGAATATTGATGCTGTTTTACACGCGTGTGCAATCCTTTCCCGTCTGACCAATGTAAAAGGAATCACATTGTTTACAACCAATTTTATAGATAATGCCTGAATTACTGGTAGGGCTATTTTTTGCTATGATATTTTTCACAATATTGTGTTATGAAAATACTACATTAATATTCAAAAGTTTAAGTACATTAGCAATGCCTAAAAGGCCTGGAAAAAATGGAAGTACTAAATATTCTTTGACAAAGTACGAGTGTTATTATTCACACGATAGAAGGTTCGTTTTGCCTTGTTAAGACAAGATTCCATAAATGTAGTGGGTAGCACAGATCACTTCCAGTACCATTGATTTTTTCCAATTTCGGCATCCATGTATTTCCGGACTGGCGATCCTAAGAGCGCGGAGAAACATTGAAGAAAATATGGCCTTCTTAATGGGAGTGTCATGTCCAGAGTAAAAGTGTACGTAGGACAAATTGTTTGTTTTTTCCGATAGATACTAAACTTAAAACCTGGGCTTTCCCTATGTACACGCACATCCAAAAACGGGATTGAGTTGTCTTGTTCCAGTAAACTTAATGGAGGGGACTTGATCATTTAACTGAAGGAGGAAGTCATCCAGGTCGCGATTCATGGTCCAGATACGCAAAATATCGTCGACGTACCGCAACCATGGGATGCCAACCCCAGGATTCTCGGAATGTAAGTAATTTCGAAAAACTCCATATAAATACTGGAGAGGAGGGGCGACAAGGGGTTGCCCATGGCCATTCCAAAAACTGTTGATAATACTCGCTAGCCGCAAAAGGGAGACAGAAAATGGATAAATTTGAAAATTTCCCCCCCTCACCGTCCTTCATGAGGATCCTTCACCGTCCTTCATGACGGTCCCTTCTTTATGAGGTGTCCTTCATGTTCTTAAAAAAGAAAAAAAAAAAAAGAAAGAAAAGAAAGGAAAAAGAAAAGAAAAAAAGAAGAGAAAAAAATCGTTTTCACCTTCATTCAAAAAATAAAATTTTAAAGCAAAATTTTAAAAAATAAATTTAAAAAAATTAAATTTAAAAAATTAAATTTTAAAAATGATTCGTCTTCACCTTCCTTCAAAAAAAATATTTAAGAAAGGATTGATCCTGGCCTTCCTCCTTGAAAAAAGTTCTTTCATGAGGCAAACAAGAACAAACATGCAAAAACATACATACATTCGAGTACTTTCTGTTCAGGCAAGTTCCGCCAGACAGTAGAAATGAAAACTTAAAATGAATATCTGAAAGGTTTTAATAGGCCTAACGAGATTACGCATCGACATCAACACATCCAATTTTCAAATGTTAACAAATTGCGAACAATACATAAATCAAAATCAGATTGAACATATTTTAAATCGAAAACAAGTTCTTTGTTTAAGATCTGTATTATGAAAAATAAAATGAACATTTATTATTTTAATTTAAATAAATAATTCTCTCTTTTTTAAGGGAAACTGGTTATTTTCAAACGCGATGACCTTCAAATACAATATATGCTCATAGCACATGCATATTTGTTTATTTACTTTTAAACATGTAGTTTTCTGTTATTTACATCGATATATACCATCACATTCACTTTCACAGGCCATCTTCTGGTATGTGAATTAATAATTTTACTGCACAGCAAATTTCGTTATAAAATTGCATGTGTTAAAAAGAACATCAAGTTGCGTAACGCAGCTTTGAAACTGAAGCATCAATTCTGTTATCCTCCTCTAAACATCCACTTAAATATTATTACTAATATTAATTTATTGTTATTATTACATATATATGTACACGTGTTAAGAGTATTTAAATTAAATATATTGATTTCATTTCCCTTCGTAATAAAAGCATCTGGCAACTCTACCCCAATCTTGCTATATTTTTCTCACAGTAACTGTTTTGAGAGTTGTAGTTAAGTTTAACTTTCTTTTAACGACTATTAGCTGCTACTCTTGTTATTATTATTATTATTATTATTATCATATATATATATATATATATATATATATATATATATATATATATATATATATATAAGCAAACAACCACAGGAAAAAGGAAAAGGAAACACGAAGTCCGAGCGCTTTCGTGATATATTCACATCTTCAAGGAGAAACAGAAAATAGACGGAGATTACAAGGTAAATGAGTTAAATACACAAGCAAAAAAATAAAATAAAAAATTCCCAATTGGCAACTCAAATTAAAGACCATAAAACCCTCTAAAGATTTTTCTATAGATAACATAATCTGTAGGCTGCTAAATTACTAAATATAAAAGAACTATATAGATGAAATTAGACAAAAAACCAGTACAGAGAACAAAAATTATTATAACGGTTATTAGAACTAGTATTTAATTAAAGCAGGCAATTAAGTGGCAAGAATTTAATGAAAACAAAGGGAATGGTGCCATCGTCTTACAGAATATTCCAAAATTTCTACAAACAGTCTGAAAAAATTGTTTTCCCAATAGCCAACCAGTTGAAAAGTCCAATAAACCACCCAGCACCCAAAGATTATAAACGAAAGAAATATTACAATTAAAATGGACACATAAGCATGTTAACAGTTCTTAAAATAATATTTAACCAAGGCAAACCTTTAAGGGGCAAGAATGCGGTCAAGAAAACAATAGGCCCTTCGCCAACTTTCTAACAATGCACGAGTCTAATTTATACAGCCCAGGGCTAATATTAAGGACTAAGTCCGCATTATTCTTGATCACACTTGATTCAAGTATATTTCTGCTAACAATAGATTTACTAAACCTTAATTTGGAAGCATTTTTCCAGTCAATGGGATGATTAGTATCTCTTACGTGAATGAAAATGGCGTTAGATTCCTGGCCACTTCTTATACTGTATTGATGCTGCTTAATACGTAACTCAAGGGTCTTACCAGTTTGGCCAATGTAAAATTGATTACATATTGTGCATGGGATTTTATATACACAACCATGTTCACTTAAAGGGGAGTTCTTAATCAATGAATTCTTAATTACATCTAAATTTTTGAACGCAATATTTACGTTAAAAGTCCTCAGCAGATTCGGCAGATCAAAGAAATTTTTTCTGAATGGTAACAGTAAAACATTTTTTGTGTTATAAGGAATCTTGTCCTTTACTTCGTAGAAGGTTTTCTTTGCCATTTTTAAGGACTTATCTATGCAATTCTTTGGGTATTTTAAATCAAACGCAATTTTGTATATTTTACTAATTTCGTCGTCAATGAACTCTGGACTACAAATTCGTAGGCCTCTTAGGAACAAAGTAGAAAGAACGGATCGTTTTACGTTAATGTGGTGATCAGAATAATAATGTATATAGGAACAATTATTAGTGGGTTTTCTGTAAATATTGTACTTAAACTTTTTTCCAGACCTATATATTAAAACATCTAAAAAAGGGATCGAAGAATCTTTTTCTATTTCAACTGTAAAATTGATAGAGGGAGTTAAAATTAAGTTTGGGTAAGAATTCATTGAGATTTAAAGTCACTGGCCAAAGACAAAGAACATCATCTACATATCTAAACCATGGAACATAATTTGGCAGAATCTTCCTTAATAACTTACTTTCAAAAAACTCCATATATAAGTTACTCAAAATGGGGGAGAGAGGGTTTCCCATCGCCATACCAAATTTCTGCCTAAAATATTCATTATTGAACACAAATTTTGAGTCTACTATGCACAGCTTAATTAATTCTATAATTGTAGCCACAGGTAATGGCAAATTATGCTTAACCAATTCTTCCGAAAGAAACACTAATAGATCCTCCACCGGGACTTTGTAAATAAAGCGGTAACATCAAAGCTTACCAATCTAAAATTGTAATTGACACTGATACTATTTAATTTTTCCACAAGGTCTACATTATTATTTACGTGTGATTGTGAAATTGTGCCGAGGAGAGGATTAAGAATGGAGACAAGCCATTTGGATAGCTTATATGAGATAGATCCTATGGAACTAACAATAGGCCTTGCAGGATTATTTGGCTTATGAGTTTTAATCAGGCCATACATATAGGGTAATGACGGTGAAGTACTCAGAAACTGTTTAAGTAATATTTCATTACCGTTCAAAAGTTGTTTAATTTTCTTATTAAATGCACTGTTCACAGTTTCAAGGGGATTGTTCCTTAATTTCACGTAAGTGTCCGCATCATTCAAAAGATCATACATTTTTCCTAGATAAACGTCTTTATGAGGATCACTAAGGCATTTGATTTATCGGCTTTGGTTATATGTAGATTCTGATCTTTCTTAAAGCTTCATAAGAGTCGAAAAACCTCTGCGGACAATTTGGAATAGAGGGTTTAGACATGGCACTATATACTATACCTTTACAAATATTCACATCCTCTATAGGCAAATTATCATATTTTTCTAAATTACAGAAAGCCTTAGCTGTTTCTACATAGTCCACATCCTTTTTAGCTGCTGAAAAATTTATTCCATATCCAAGAGCCGTAACCGTATTTTTATTTAACACTTTATCTGATAGATTTATCACAAATCCAGGGTTAGCATCCTTAGTCCAATCACTTCTTTCAATTAGAATTTGTAATTTAATATCAAGTTTCCTTTCCACAACATTACATTCTCGTCTAAGTTTGTTATAACAATAGTCCAGTAACCGTTGTTTCCATTCAGGTGGAATTGCCCTATCAAAACTATATCTTCTGGCCCTGGTAACTTTAAAAGTTTCTTCGACTTCAATCTTAGTAATTTCTATATGCTTCTGCAACACTATCCTCTGGAATTCATCGAAGGGGCGTTCTCTCAATCCAGAAGTCTATTAGGGGTAAAGAGGGGGAGAACTTGTTCACTTAGACATCATCTTAGAAATATCAGGTGAACCTTTCGCTTGTGTGACTTAACTAAAGCAGAACAAAAGGTAGAAACAAACAGTGCTAGGCCAGGGAAGAGCAAAGAGAAGGTCTCGAAGTGGCGCGTGGTATCCATTATGCACTAAAATCACAGAATAACACGTGATCTTATTAATAAGCAAACAACCACAGTATTTAACTCATTTACCTTGTAATCTCCGTCTATTTTCTGTTTCTCCTTGAAGATGTGAATATATCACGAAAGCGCTCGGACTTCATGTTTCCTTTTCCTTTTCCATGTGGTTGTTTGCTTATTAATAAGATCACGTGTTATTCTGTGATTTTAGTGTATATATATATATATATATATATATATAAAACATCCAAATAAGTAGGTTGGGTAAAAAACTTTCTTATTAGATGCAATTAAAGAAAACGGGATGTCGAGTTTGTGTGGATTGTCATTTTTAAATAGATCAGTGGGAAATAGGTATTGAAAGTTGAGAGATTTTTCATTAAGAACCTTTCTAGTTGTAGTTATTTTAGTTAGGCCTATTCACATTACTTTAATTATCATTTCTCTAATTTAACGACTGTTCACAATTCCTCATAATTCTCATAATAAACGTATTTCTTTTCACACCAGTCAGGCCAGTATTTACATCAATCACACAGAATGTTCATGCTTATTGTTTTTGTCATTAGCTGTACCAATCATGTCTTTACAAACTGAAGCGTACCGTTATACAACGTTTAAAATGTTATAATTTAATACTTTATGATATCAGATCTCGTATAAAAAACATCATTTTCTGTACAAATGGCCACAAAAATACTTTCAATCATAATATGTACTTATAGAACGCACCATACGCTTTTTCACTTGTATTAAAAACGTAAAACTGAAAGTTGTATCATCACGCGATCTTCGATTCTGCAATGACGTAAGTGAGCCCTAACATTTAATTTAAAATTATTTAACAGACCATTCGAGGGAACTGTACATCGATCTCATTATAACTTCTGATTCATAATAACCCGCCATGCATATTTACAAGAGTCGAATTTAAATAAATAAATAAAAATATATATATATATATATATATATATATATATATATAAGGAGTTTGTATGTGGCATTCCAACAGAAGGCAGGAAGTGTCTGAACCCTGTTTCTCCCATCAATGTCCTCTTCATCTGGCCTTTTTACATGTCACGTCTACCCTGTGAGCAGTCCAGCATACTCTCAAACACGCGCTTCTCACTATATCCCTTACTACACACGCATGCATCTTACACATTACACAGTCTTTTCAAAAAAGGTGTAATTGCAGTAGTTTCGGAGATTCGCGATTGTCCCCTCCTTCCTGCCTGCATCGTATATATTACCAAGCAAGTCTCTCTACAGTTTACAGGTTTCCTCATTGTCTAAAATTTATAAAGTTCTCTCTTATTGTTTTCCTTATTGTAACGGACATCACAACCGATTTTAAATAGTATTTAAGTATTATGTCGAGCAACATAGCTAGATAACCCCGCCACAGCCTAGTTTCTTTGCTTAATCATGAAACATGAAATAAGATTTTATATATATATACGGCAAAAGTAGTTTGAAGATTTATTCCATCACACGACTGATTATAATTATACACTTTAGAGGAGTTTGCAAATTGCATATACTTAGACAAAAAGTATTAGGTCTATGCTGATTTCATGTCAATATCAGCATGCTTCACTGTCCTTTCAGTCATTGTGACCATAGATCGTACCAGAACTATGGTCTTGACAAACCACAATGTGTTAAATTTAAATATTGATTTATTGTTATTATTACATATATATATGTACACGTGTTAAGAGTATTTAAATTAAATATATTGATTTAAATACATTTCGTAATAAGAGCATCTGGCAACACTACCCCAATTTTGCTATATGAAAATGAAAATGAAAAGGTTTATTGGCAGACGATAATCCATATGACAAATATTATTAATACAATGACAGTTCATACACTAAGGGTAGAAATATATACAATTGATTAGAAATAATACTGCACTGTCGAAGTTAAGTGGAGCTACAGACAGACGTTTTCGTACCAAGAAGTCCATAGCTTAGAGGATAAATGGCAGGACTCATGGATAGCTTGGATGATCGGGTTGGTTGATTTTTTTAATTCTTTGCATTAGAGTGTGTTGAGCACGTCTTGTTACCTCCGGGAAGCTCGGGACATTGCGGGTAGCAAACATTTGCGAAGCTGAGCATCTCGGGGGTAATTTATGTAAGAGTCTAAATTCTAAAAGAACTGTTGTACAGCAAATTTAGGGTACTGCCAGAACCTTTTTTATAATTCACCCAGAGTTGCAGACCGTATATATTACTGCAGAAAGTACAAAAGAGTGTGTCTTTAGCTTCACTTTTACAGAAACGAAAGCTCCTTATGGTCATATTCGCTTTAGCACACAGGATTCGAGATTGTTTTCTTATATCCGAGTCATCACTCAAGGAGCTGGTAATAGTTTGACCCAAATACTTAAACTCTTGTACTTCCTCAATTACTTCACCATTCATTTTAAACCTTATGTGGAAAATGCTCTGTATGAATTGGTCCACAATTAACCCACCCCTTATATCTCCAGTCTAACTATAGAGTAGATTAAGTCTAGCCTTGTAGAGGTCAGCCTAGAGATTTTGGAAATGGTCCAGAGCGGGCAGACAAAATTGAGGTACACAGTAGGATTCCTCATCAAATTAGGTTAGGGCAATCTACCTTCACCTTTGTTAAGCTATGAGTTGATGCTAGGTCTTAGGCCACAATGTAGGCCTAATTTGTCTGACCCAGCTTAATTTACTGCATTTACTTCTAACTGGGTTAAAAACACAATTAGTCACTTACTGCTAGTTATTAGAGTCCCTTTTCCCCTTTTGTTTAATTGTTGAGAGCGTACTTGCTGGTGGGGATCTTTTTTCCGTTGTTTGTTCTTCTCCCTTCTCTCGTTCTGTCTTGTCGCCCCGTTCCTCGTTTTCGTTCTCCCTTGTCCTCCTTTTCGCGGGGCTTTTTCCACCAGCGTCCTCTCGGTTTTTTTTGGTTGTTTGATCGGTAATGTATATCTATTACCGAGCACGCTCTTGTCACAGAGTATATAAATACTAGTGTGGAGAATAACTCTGGTGAGCAACCAATTGGTTTCATCCACCCAGTTATTGACATAAAAGGAATTTAATAATTGTTCGATTAACTACCTACCTACTCAGTGAACCATTTTCGTTACCTCCCAACTACCCACACATCAGTTTTCCATATACTGGGGGCCCCGGGAGATAAAAATTTTGGTGTCATTGTCACCAATTTTTATGTCTGAGTGTAGACTAGCTAACTATTTGACTGTAAATGTCTGTTAATCTGATTAACAGTGACTATCCTCACCTTCTCATGGAGAAGATGTAGCATTTAATTAGAAGAGAAAATATACATCCATAAGATGAAACTGTCTATGGTCTTTACCATAAGAAAAGGAAAAGTGAAAGTTAGAAGATAAAATTACAATTCCCCAGCATCTATTTTTTGTTGTAAAACTAGTCGCGCCTTTAATGCTGTTTGTCGCTGAGGTCTTGTGTCTGTCAATGTTGTAGTAGGATGCGTTACCACTCCTACTGTCAAAGGAATAGTTACTGGAAGTTCAGTGTCTCCAGTTGTTACTGGCGGTGGAGAAGGTTCTCCAAAGTCCATTGTTTTGGGTCCAGGCTCTAAGGGGTACAAAAGAGAAATGTCTCTTGTTGTGTCACCCGTTGAAGTCCTTAATTTGACCACTCTTGTTACCCCGTCTGCCCCTGGTCTGAGTTCTAAAACTCTAGCCAGAGGCCAGTATTGTCTTGGAGTACTGTCATGTATGAGAACAAGGTCCCCTACCTTAATTGTGTCAGACCAATCCTTCTTAGTCATTTGGTTATGTCTCTCCCTTAGACCCATCAAGTACTCAGTTTTCCGCTGTTTAATGAAATGAGCTTTAACTCTAGTTAAATGTTGTAACTTAGTCTGGAGCTCATCATGTCGTTGAGTCCAGTTTGGGTCTTCTGAAGAGTCTATATAGTAGTCCGGCAGGAGACTAACTTGTTCTCCCCGAATCAAATGATTTGGAGTTAATGGTTCCGGGTCATTAATGTTGTCACTTACATAAGTGAGTGGTCTATTGTTAATGATGTTCTCAATCTCAGCCAGGAGAGTGAGCAACTCAAACAAGTGTATCTGTTTTTTACCATTTGCTTTCTTCAAGCAATTCTTTACTGCTTGTATATTCCTCTCCCAGATAGAACCATACCAAGGAGAGGCAACCGGAATATACTTCCACTTTATGTTTGAATTTTGTATATATAATTGTGTGAATTCATTGCTTAACAAATCGTGGATGACTTGTTCACCAGCCTTGAAATATGTAGCATTGTCAGTCCAAACTGTCTTGGGTACTAATGTCGTGCACAGAATCTCTTAAAGACAGCAACAAAAGACTCTGCTGTAAGGTCCTCCACAACATCCAGATAAACAGCTCGTGAGGCAGCACATGTAAACAGTACAATGTACATTTTTTGTTCAGTGTCAACCAACCCCACAGTCAATGCTCCTGTATAGTCAATGCCTACAGTCTCAAAGGGTCTGTTGAGAGTAACTCTCTCCTCTGGCAAAGCAGGAGGATTTGGTATCCTATAGGGCCTAGCATGAATACGCCTACATGTGATACACTCACTCAGGACTGTTTTAACAGTGATCCTTCCCTTGGGTATCCAATAAGTTTTTCTTAATGTAGTTAGTGTCTGTGGTACCCCATATGATGTACATCATTGTGTGTTTTGCTGATGATTAATGTTGTCAAATAGCTAAATCTAGGTAAAAGGATTGGATGTTTGCTTTTGTAAGACAGTTTTGATTTGTCTAATCTCCCTTTACACTTAGATGGCATTCCTCATCTCTGAACAAATTTAGATCCACAACTACTGATGGTACAGGTTCTTTTGTTTGTTTCCCATTAGTCAAGAATTCTAACTCTTTATTGTACTCCTTTTGTCGTGCATGCGCTATCCAGTACTTGGTTGCAACTTCTGTATAATTATGATTGTTTTTATTTAGCTGTTTGTTTATTGTAGTTAAACAGTTGTGAGCAAACCTCAAACAGTAAGCTGTGACCCTGACAAGTTTGCTGAAATCAGAATAATGTTCATAATTAGTGATTGGTTCAACCTTTTCATTTGAAAAGATTAAATTTAATGTCAAGTTAACTTGTTCCACAGGCCATTGGTCTGTATTACAGAGCCACTTAGGTCCCATGAACCAAGTTTTGTTTGACTTCACAACTTGTAGGATAAACCTCTGGTCAGAAAGTCTGCTGGATTTTGTTTAGTTGGAACATAGTGAAAGTTTACTTGTAGTCTTTCATTAGCTTCAGCTATTTCTTTTAGCCTATTTCTTGCAAAGATATTCTTACTATTAATGCTAGCATTCCGTATCCAGGCAAGACAAATCTGACTGTCAAGCCAGATGTGGATATCAGTTATGTTCACAACATGGTAAGCATCCTTAAGCAATGAATTGGTTTTAATGGCTAACGCAGCAGCCAATAGTTCCAGTTGAGGTATGGTTCGGGTAGGTTTGAGGGGTGCAACTTTCCCTTTTGCATAAATTAGATGATTTTCTGTAGGACTTACAAGGTATGCACAGTACCCATAAGCATGTGTGCTTGCATCAGCAAACACATGAAGTCTCTGTGGCTTATCCCTAAACCCACAGCACCTTTGAATTTTAATGTTCTGCACTTTTGTTAAATCAGCAGCTAACTTCTTCCAAAATTTTTGCTATCCATTTGTTATTGGATCATCCCACCCAACATTTGTCATCCAAACTTCTTGGAGGAGAATCTTTGATTTTATTGTTGAAGGCAGGAATAGACCCATGGGGTCAAAATTTTTTGAAGCCTCTGATAATATTTGTCTTTTAATATTTACTTCCTCATCAAGTTTAAAACCTTTAGTACAGATTGAATCATGACTGATAGAAGATGCATCCAAATAACAGTTCATACCTAAAGTTTTAACTCTGTCTGATGGATCAGTAAGACCATTATTATCCTTTAAAATCTTTTTGTTTAATTCCTCATCATTTGAAATCCACGCACTAAGTTCAAAGTTACCTTGTTGCATAATGTTTTGAGAGTGTTCATAGACCTCAGATAATTCAGATTTTGTTGTTGTTGAGCCTATTAGATTGTCTACGTAAAAATGTTCCTTGAGGAAATTCATTGTTAAAGAGTTATTAAACTGGTTCAAATGATGTCTAATTGTCATTGCTAATAGGCTAGGTGAGCAATTGGCTCCAAACAACACAACATTAAATCTATAGGTTATGAACCCTTTATTCAAATCAAATGGATCCCTGAACCATAAGAACCTAAGTTGGTTCTTGTCATATTCATTTTTTAGATTTATTCTCAAAATTGCCTTGAAATGTCACTTTGTACGGCATATTTATCTAACCTGAGGAGCCAAGTGAACACCTCTCCTCCTTTCTCTCCTTTCTCTTGGGGATAACGCCACCTCCAAGTTTCCTTGTTGCACCTACAGCATCCCCCACCCCCCTTTGCTTGCAAAAGCAAAGGGGGGTGGGGGATGCTGTAGGTGCAACAAGGAAACTTGGAGGTGGCGTTATCCCCAAGAGAAAGGAGAGAAAGGAGGAGAGGTGTTCACTTGGCTCCTCAGGTTAGATAAATATGCCGTACAAAGTGACATTTCAAGGCAATTTTGAGAATAAATCTAAAAAATGAATATGACAAGAACCAACTTAGGTTCTTATGGTTCAGGGATCCATTTGATTTGAATAAAGGGTCATAACCTATAGATTTAATGTTGTGTTGTTTGGAGCCAATTGCTCACCTAGCCTATTAGCAATGACAATTAGACATCATTTGAACCAGTTTAATAACTCTTTAACATGAATTTCCTCAAGGAACATTTTTACGTAGACAATCTAATAGGCTCAACAACAACAAAATCTGAATTATCTGAGGTCTATGAACACTCTCAAAACATTATGCAACAAGGTAACTTTGAACTTAGTGCGTGGATTTCAAATGATGAGGAATTAAACAAAAAGATTTTAAAGGATAATAATGGTCTTACTGATCCATCAGACAGAGTTAAAACTTTAGGTATGAACTGTTATTTGGATGCATCTTCTATCAGTCATGATTCAATCTGTACTAAAGGTTTTAAACTTGATGAGGAAGTAAATATTAAAAGACAAATATTATCAGAGGCTTCAAAAAATTTTGACCCCATGGGTCTATTCCTGCCTTCAACAATAAAATCAAAGATTCTCCTCCAAGAAGTTTGGATGACAAATGTTGGGTGGGATGATCCAATAACAAATGGATAGCAAAAATTTTGGAAGAAGTTAGCTGCTGATTTAACAAAAGTGCAGAACATTAAAATTCAAAGGTGCTGTGGGTTTAGGGATAAGCCACAGAGACTTCATGTGTTTGCTGATGCAAGCACACATGCTTATGGGTACTGTGCATACCTTGTAAGTCCTACAGAAAATCATCTAATTTATGCAAAAGGGAAAGTTGCACCCCTCAAACCTACCCGAACCATACCTCAACTGGAACTATTGGCTGCTGCGTTAGCCATTAAAACCAATTCATTGCTTAAGGATGCTTACCATGTTGTGAACATAACTGATATCCACATCTGGCTTGACAGTCAGATTTGTCTTGCCTGGATACGGAATGCTAGCATTAATAGTAAGAATATCTTTGCAAGAAATAGGCTAAAAGAAATAGCTGAAGCTAATGAAAGACTACAAGTAAACTTTCACTATGTTCCAACTAAACAAAATCCAGCAGACTTTCTGACCAGAGGTTTATCCTACAAGTTGTTGAAGTCAAACAAAACTTGGTTCATGGGACCTAAGTGGCTCTGTAATACAGACCAATGGCCTGTGGAACAAGTTAACTTGACATTAAATTTAATCTTTTCAAATGAAAAGGTTGAACCAATCACTAATTATGAACATTATTCTGATTTCAGCAAACTTGTCAGGGTCACAGCTTACTGTTTGAGGTTTGCTCACAACTGTTTAACTACAATAAACAAACAGCTAAATAAAAACAATCATAATTATACAGAAGTTGCAACCAAGTACTGGATAGCGCATGCACGACAAAAGGAGTACAATAAAGAGTTAGAATTCTTGACTAATGGGAAACAAACAAAAGAACCTGTACCATCAGTAGTTGTGGATCTAAATTTGTTCAGAGATGAGGAATGCCATCTAAGGTGTAAAGGGAGATTAGACAAATCAAAACTGTCTTACAAAAGCAAACATCCAATCCTTTTACCTAGATTTAGCTATTTGACAACATTAATCATCAGACAAACACACAATGATGTACATCATATGGGGGTACCACAGACACTAACTACATTAAGAAAAACTTATTGGATACCCAAGGGAAGGATCACTGTTAAAACAGTCCTGAGTGAGTGTATCACATGTAGGCGTATTCATGCTAGGCCCTATAGGATACCAAATCCTCCTGCTTTGCCAGAGGAGAGAGTTACTCTCAACAGACCCTTTGAGACTGTAGGCATTGACTATACAGGAGCATTGACTGTGGGGTTGGTTGACACTGAACAAAAAATGTACATTGTACTGTTTACATGTGCTGCCTCACGAGCTGTTTATCTGGATGTTGTGGAGGACCTTACAGCAGAGTCTTTTGTTGCTGTCTTTAAGAGATTCTGTGCACGACATTCAGTACCCAAGACAGTTTGGACTGACAATGCTACATATTTCAAGGCTGGTGAACAAGTCATCCACGATTTGTTAAGCAATGAATTCACACAATTATATATACAAAATTCAAACATAAAGTGGAAGTATATTCCGGTTGCCTCTCCTTGGTATGGTTCTATCTGGGAGAGGAATATACAAGCAGTAAAGAATTGCTTGAAGAAAGCAAATGGTAAAAAACAGATACACTTGTTTGAGTTGCTCACTCTCCTGGCTGAGATTGAGAACATCATTAACAATAGACCACTCACTTATGTAAGTGACAACATTAATGACCCGGAACCATTAACTCCAAATCATTTGATTCGGGGAGAACAAGTTAGTCTCCTGCCGGACTACTATATAGACTCTTCAGAAGACCCAAACTGGACTCAACGACATGATGAGCTCCAGACTAAGTTACAACATTTAACTAGAGTTAAAGCTCATTTCATTAAACAGCGGAAAACTGAGTACTTGATGGGTCTAAGGGAGACATAAACAAATGACTAAGAAGGATTGGTCTGACACAATTAAGGTAGGGGACCTTGTTCTCATACATGACAGTACTCCAAGACAATACTGGCCTCTGGCTAGAGTTTTAGAACTCAGACCAGGGGCAGACGGGGTAACAAGAGTGGTCAAATTAAGGACTTCAACGGGTGACACAACAAGAGACATTTCTCTTTTGTACCCCTTAGAGCCTGGACCCAAAACAATGGACTTTGGAGAACCTTCTCCACCGCCAGTAACAACTGGAGACACTGAACTTCCAGTAACTATTCCTTTGACAGTAGGAGTGGTAACGCATCCTACTACAACATTGACAGACACATGACCTCAGCGACAAACAGCATTAAAGGCGCGACTAGTTTTACAACAAAAAATAGATGCTGGGGAATTGTAATTTTATCTTCTAACTTTCACTTTTCCTTTTCTTATGGTAAAGACCATAGACAGTTTCATCTTATGGATGTATATTTTCTCTTCTAATTAAATGCTACATCTTCTCCATGAGATGGTGAGGATAGTCACTGTTAATCAGATTAACAGGCATTTACAGTCAAATAGTTAGCTAGTCTACACTCAGACATAAAAATTGGTGACATTGACACCAAAATTTTTATCTCCCGGGGCCCCCAGTATATGGAAAACTGATGTGTGGGTAGTTGGGATGTAACGAAAATGGTTCACTGAGTAGGTAGGTAGTTAATCGAACAATTATTAAATTCCTTTTATGTCAATAACTGGGTGGATGAAACCAATTGGTTGCTCACCAGAGTTATTCTCCACACTAGTATTTATATACTGTGTGACAAGAGCGTGCTCGGTAATAGATATACATTACCGATCAACCAACCAAAAAAACCAAGAGGTCGCTGGTGGAAAAAGCCCAGCGAAAAGGTGGACAAGGAGAACGAAAACGAGGAACGGGGCTACAAGACGGAACGAGGGAAGGGGAAGAACAAACAACGGAAAAAAGATCCCCACCAGCAAGTACGCTCTCAACAATTAAACAAAAGGGGAAAAGGGTCTCTAATAACTAGTAGTAAGTGACTAATTGTGTTTTTAACCCAGTTAGAAGTAAACGCAGTAAATTAAGCTGGGTCAGACAAATTAGGCCTACATTGTGGCCTAAGACCTAGCATCAACTCATAGCGTAACAAAGGTGAAGGTAGATTGCCCTAACCTAATTTGGTGAGGAATCCTACTGTGGACCTCAATTTACTGCCCGCTCTGGACCATTTCCGGAATCTCTAGGCTGACCCCTACAAGGCTAGACTTAATCTACTCTATAGTTAGACTGTGGATATAAGGGGTGGGTTAATTGTGGACCAATTGATACAGAGCATTTTTCACATAAGGTTTAAAATGAATGGTGAAGTAATTGAGGAAGTACAAGAGTTTAAGTAATTGGGTCAAACTATTACCAGCTCCTTGAGTGATGACTCGGATATAAGAAAACAGTCTCGAAGCCTGTATGCTAAAGCGAATATGACCATAAGGAGCTTTCGTTTCTGTACAAGTGAAGCTAAAGACACACTCTTTCGTACTTTCTGCAGTAATATATACGGTCTGCAACTCTGGGTGAATTATAAAAAGGTTCTGGCAGTACCCTAAATTTGCTGTACAACAGTTCTTTTAGACTCTTACATAAATTACCCCCGAGATGCTCAGCTTCGCAAATGTTTGCTACCCGCAATGTCCCGAGCTTCCGGAGGTAACAAGACGTGCTCAACACATTCTAATGCAAAGAATTAAAAAATCAACCAACCCGATCATCCAAGCTATCCATGAGTCCTGCCATTTATCCTCTAAGCCTATGGACTTCTTGGTACGAAAACGTCTGTCTGTCTGTAGCTCCACTTAACTTCGACAGTGCAGTATTATTTCTAATCAATTGTATATATTTCTACCCTTAGTGTATGAACTGTCATTGTATTAATAATATTTGCCATATGGACTATAGTCTGCCAATAAACCTTTCATTTTCATTTTCATATAGCAAAATTGGGGTAGAGTTACCAGATGCTCTTATTACGAAATGTATTTAAATCAATATATTTAATTTAAATACTCTTAACACGTGTACATATATATGTAATAATAACAATAAGTCAATATTTAAATTTAACACATTGTGGTTTGTCAAGACCATAGTTCTGGTACGTTCTACGGTCACAATGACTGAAAGGACAGTGAAGCATGCTGATAATGACATGAAATCATCATAAGATCTAATACTTTTTGTCTAAGTATATGCAATTTGCAAACTCCTCTAAAGTGTATAATTATAATCAGTCGTGTGATGGAATAAATCTTCAAACTACTTTTGCCGTATATATATATATAATCTTGTTTCATGTTTCATGATTATGCAAAGAAACTAGGCTGTGGCGGGGTTATCTAGCTATGTTGCTCGACATAATACTTAAATACTATTTAAATCGGTTTGTGATGTCCGTTACAATAAGGAAAAATAAGAGAGAACTTTATAAATTTTAGACAATGAGGAAACTGTAAACTGATAGAGACTTGCTTGGTACTATATACGATGCAGGCAGGAGGAGGGGAATCGCGAATCTCCGAAACTACTGAAATTACACCTTTTTTGAAAGACTGTGTAGTGTGTAAGATGCATGCGTGTGTAGTAAGGGATATAGTGAGAAGCGCGTGTTTGAGAGTATGCTGGACTGCTTACAGGGTAGACGTGACATGTAAAAAGGCCAGATGAAGAGGACAGTGATGGGAGAAACAGGGTTCAGACACTTCCTGCCTTCTGTTGGAATGCCACATACAAACTCCTTATATAAACATAACCAAAGTAGGTACATAGGTATTTAATACGTTTGTGTTATATTATATATAACTATGGTGTTCATTATAACTATGGTGTTTGTGTTATATTATCTGAAATATTATAACTAAATTTATTTAAATTTTATTTTGTATTATAGTATACAAAAAAATTAAATATGTATTCTCAAAATAACGTTATCATTTACTGTCACCTACATTTGGTTCACCCTATATATATATATATATATATATATACTATATTATATAGATATATATATATATATATATTTATTTATTTAAATTCGACTCTTGTAAATATGCATGGCGGGTTATTATGAGTCAGGTCTGTTAAATAATTTTAAATTAAATGTTTGGGCTCACTTACGTCATTGCAGAATCGAAGATCGCGTGATGATACAACTTTCAGTTTTACGTTTTTAATACAAGTGAAAAAGCGTATGGTACGTTCTATAAGTACATTATTATGATTGAAAGTATTTTTGTGGCCATTTGTACAGAAAATTATGTTTTTTATACGAGATCTGATATCATAAAGTATTAAATTATAACATTTTAAACGTTGTATAACGGTACGCTTCAGTTTGTAAAGACATGATTGGTACAGCTAATGACAAAAACAATAAGCATGAACATTCTGTGTGATTGATGTAAACACTGGCCTGACTGGTGTGAAAACAAATACGTTTATTATGAGAATTATGAGGAATTGTGAACAGTCGTTAAATTAGAGAAATGATAATAAAGTAATGTGAATAGGCCTAACTATAACTACAACTAGAAAGGTTCTTAATGAAAAATCTCTCAACTTTCAGTACCTATTTCCCACTGAATCTATTTAAAAATGACAATCCACACAAACTCGACATCCCGTTTACTTTAATTGCATCTAATAAGAAAGTTTTTTACCCAACCTACTATTTGGATGTTTTATATTATATATATATATAATATATATATATATATATATCTTTATATATATATGATTATATATATATATATATATATATATATATATATATATGATAATAATAATAAAATAATAAGATTAGTAGCAGCTAATAGTCGTTAAACGAAAGTTAAACTTAACTACTACTCTCAAAACAGTTACTGTGAGAAAAATATAGCAAGATTGGGGTAGAGTTGCCAGATGCTTTTATTACGAAGGGAAATGAAATCAATATATTTAATTTAAATACTCTTAACACGTGTACATATATATGTAATAATAACAATAAATTAATATTAGTAATAATATTTAAGTGGATGTTTAGAGGAGGATAACAGAATGATTCTTCAGTTTCAAAGCTGCGTTACGCAACTTGATGTTCTTTTTAGCACATGCAATTTTATAAACGAAATTGCTGTACAGTAAAATTATTAATACACATACCAGAAGATGGCCGTGAAAGTGAATGTGATGGTATATATCGATGTAAATAACAGAAAACTACATGTTTAAAAGTAAATAAAACAAATATGCATTGCTATGAGCATATACTATTGTATTTGAAGGTCATCTCGTTTGAAAATACGCCAGTTTCCCTTAAAAAAGAGTGAAATTAATTTATTTATATTAGAATAATAAATGTTCATTTTATTTTTCATAATACAGATCTTAAACAAAGAACTTGTTTCGATTTAAAATATGTTCAATCTGATTTTGATTTATGTATTGTTCGCAATTTGTAACATTTGAAAATTGGATGTGCTGATGTCGATGCGTAATCTCGTTAGGCCTATTAAACCTTTCAGATATTCATTTTAAGTTTTCATTTCTACTGTCTGGCGGAACTTGCCTGAACAGAAAGTACTCGAATGTATGTATTTTTGCATGTTTGTTCTTGTTTGCCTCATGAAAGAATTTTTTCGAGGAAGGCCAGGATCAATCCTTCTTAAATTTTTTTTTTTGGAAGGAAGGTGAAGACGAATCATTTTTAAAATTTAATTTTTTAAATTTAATTTTTTAAATTTATTTTTTTAAATTTTGTTTTAAAATTTTATTTTTTGAATGAAGGTGAAACGATTTTTTTTTTCTTTTCTTCTTTTTATCTTCTTTTTTCTTTCTTTTCTTCTTTCTTTTTTCTTTTTTCTTTTCTTTTTTTTTTTTTCTTTTTTAAGAACCACACACTACCTGACCTCCAGAAGGGTCACCTACAGTGGGAAAAAAGGGATTAAGTCAGTAAACAGCAGACAGATAAGTTCCATTTAATACTTTTTCTTTAACATATATTCGTCGGTAGCTTAATTATATATTCATTAGCATAAAATTGTGTTACAAGAACCTGTTTCTGCGTTTCAAGAACATTTTTGCGGTTTTCGCAGGTGACGGTACAATAAGAACGCGATAGACCTACGTTAAAATTTATTAATTCCCAAACGCTCGTTTTTTGTTTTTGTTTGTACTTTAACTAATTAAAAGCATGGCACCCCCGTCAAGTACTTGCAGTCGCTGTGAAGGGAAAATTTGCCGCTTACGCGTTTACAATGGCTAATAATAATGAACAGTTAGTTTGCAGGTGGTGCTCAAACTTGGAAGTGCTGAGGAACGAGTTAGAACGTGAGAAGGAGGCCAGAGTAAGCCTTGAAGAAAGGGTGATGCTCCTGACGGCTAAATTAAAATCCCTTGAGATCCAGTTGCGACCCCTCTTGCCTCAGTTTCTGTTAATAATATAAATAGTATTAATAGCCCTCTCTTCTCCTAGTTCCCAACCCTTCGTTCGAGTGCGTAATGGACCCCATTGAGAAAACCTAAGACATGTCTACCAATAATAACAAACAATAAGTTTTCTGTTTTAGGTTTTGAAGATGATAATGAACCGGAAATACGACTAGTTGGCGATTCCATTGTTCGAGGACAGCTCGAGGAATTCTGTGGGAGAAACCTCGTCATAGGCGCCGTTACTGCTACCTGGTGCAAGGGTGGAGGATATAACTAATAGTGTGACCAATTTACAGATGGTACCTCCGAGGACACAACGTATGTTATTCATGTCGGTACTAATAACGTTTTAAATTCTAGATCGGAAGAACTGCTGGCTAGGTACAGGGACTTACTAGAGCGATTAAAGGAAAAACTAATAAGATTGTTTTAACAGGTATACTTCCTCGAATTATCCATCGTAATGATTTCTACAGCAAGGCGACCTATATTAACAATAATCTAAAGTCTCTTTGCCAACAGAAAGGAGTGCATTTTGCAAATTTTGGAACAGTTTCTGCGGCAGGAGGGACTGTTCCTCGGAGATGGACTTCATCTTAATGACGTAGGAGCTGCGCGTTAGGAAGACTCTTCATAATACTGTCTCTTCTTTTCAGGCTGCCGTAACTCGAACGGTCCCAGCGTAAATTCCATAAATTTCCACTGCGCTCGCGAAGTTGTCGCAATTACAAACAATTTGAAGGTTCTATCCTTAAATGCTCGTAGCCTACGAAATAAAATAAACGAATTTTTTCTTTAATTGCTTGTAAAGACCATGATATAATTGCGATAAATGAATCGTGGCTTAGCACTGAAACTCGTGACTTTGTAGGGGAGTATCAAATTAAAGGTATAGACTTTTTGTTAAAAACAGAATAGGTAGGCGAGGAGGCGGTGTTATGTTGTATATCAAAGATAATATAGCGAACGTTATAGAAGTAAAGCACACAATTCCAGAACCGATAGATTCGACTATAGCAGAACTTAAATTGAACGATTTCAAACTTGTTGTTGCGGTTATATATAGGCCCCATAATCAAACAGCTGATACGGACGAAGCGTTATATCGTGAACTAAAGCGAATAATCGGTAGTAAGCAGGCTTTAGTAATGGGTGACTTTAATTGCGCCAACGTAAATTACGATACAATGCAGGGAGACGCGGAAGGTAATCGTTTAGTTAATTTTCTCGAGGATAGCTTTCTTATTCAAAAGGTTGGGGAACCTACGGGTGGACAGTATTTTAGATTAGTAATAACTACGGATGACAGGCTAATTACTGATTCAAATAATAGAACCGTTGGGCAATAGCGATCACAATATGGTAGAGTTTGTCCTCTCAGTAAGTCACTCGAAACCAGCTAACTCGACTAAAATTCGTAACTTCCAGCACGCAGACTTTAGTAAATTTCGAAATAAATTGCCACACGTCAATGGGAAAACGTGATGGGGAACTCCAACGCAAAAACTAATGTGGGAATCGTTCGAAACAGTATTTAGGACTAGAAATGAGGAATGTGTACCGTACAAAATTAAGTGGCGAAAGTAAACAACAAGCCTTTCGGTTTACTTCTAGAGTAGGAGACATTATAAAGAGTAGAGATAGGGCTTATAGGCTATATAAGTGCGATAAAGATAATCTGTTGTTACGAAACAACTACATTCTCTAAGCGTGAAGCGAAAAGTGTAATAAAAAAGTCCAAGCGCGAATTTAAAATCTCCATAGCTCGTGACAGTAAAGAAAACCCCAAGCGATTCTTTCAATACGTCAATAATAGAAATCCAGTAAAAAGCGTCTTGGGGCCTTTGAAAAATGTTAACGGAGATCTAGTTTCTGAAAAAAAGGAAATGGCTACCTTGCTAAACGAATTTTTTAGGTCAGTTTTTACTATAGAAGATGTAACAAATATCCCTACGGTCACAGACATAATACCTTTGATAATGGTAATATTTTGGATAATATAGTGGTTACTGAAGGGGAGGTAACGCGCTATATTGATAAAATGAAAACGCGTAAATCACCGGGACCGGATTCCATATATCCCATACAACTAAAAGAATTAAAAGATAGCATTGTTGTGCGCTAACAAAGATTTTGAATGCGTCTATTTCTGAGGGGTGCGTACCAGATAATTTCAAGTAGCAAACGTAACACCTATCTTTAAGAAAGGCGATAAAGGTGCGGCGGGAAATTATAGGCCAATCAGTTTAACGTCTGTTGTAGGTAAGCTACTGGAATCAATAATTAGGGATCGTATAGTCGAACACTTAGAAGTGTATAAGCTAGTTAGAAATACGCAGCACGGATTAGGCGAAACAAATCTTGCTTAACTAATCTTTTAGAATTTTTCCAAAGCGTGGTTGACGTTTACGATAGACATCGGGCGGTTGATGTAGTGTATTTAGATTTTCAAAAAGCATTTGACACCGTGCCGCACAAAAGACTCATTGAAAAAAACTAAGGCTCATGGAATCAGGGGTGTAGTAATAAATTGGCTAGAAGAGTGGTTGCGAGGCAGGAAACAGAGGGTGGTCGTTGATGGAGCGGAGTCGTGTTGGGCTAATGTAGCGAGTGGCGTTCCTCAGGGTTCTGTATTGGGCCCTTGCTTTTTCTTATATATATTAACGACTTAGATGTCGGCCTAGTCAGTACAGTTTCAAAGTTTGCGGATGACACGAAGCTGGGTGGTAGGGCGATTAATGACGAAGTTAGAGGTAAAATTCAGGAAGATCTGAATAAAATCGTTGATTGGTCAGTCACATGGCAAATGAGATTTAATGTGATAAGTGCAAAATTTTGCACATAGGTTCGCGTAACGGTAATTTTGCGTATAGTATGTCAGGGAAAGATTTAACAAGCGTAGAGCAGGAAAAAGATTTAGGAGTTATAGTCACTGGTGATTTAAAAGTAGCGAAACAAAGTACAGCAGCGGTCAATAAGGCGAACAAATGTTAGGTTTTATAGCTCGAAATTTTGAGTACAAATCGCGCGATATTATAGTTTCACTTTATAAATCATTAGTTAGACCCCATTGAGTACGCGGTCCAATTTTGGAATCCGTATATGCGCAAAGATATAGACAAAATCGAGAGAGTTCAAAGACGGGCAACTAAGATGATTCCGGCGCTTAGGTCAAAGTCGTACGAGGATAGGCTTAAGGAGTTAAAATTGACAACACTCGAGACTAGGAGGTTAAGGGGTGATCTAATCCAGGTTTTCAAAATTATGAATGGGTTTGATAACGTAGATAGAGATAGCTTTTTCGAAATATCTCAATATAATAGGACTAGAAATAACGGGTGTAAGTTAACAAGTAGAAGGTTCGAGACAGCAGTTGCGAAAAACTTTTTTACGCATAGAATAGTAAATAGCTGGAATAGTTTGCCGGTAGAAGTAATTAGTAGCACGTCTATAAACATGTTTAAAATCGATTAGACACATATGTTGATAGAAAGGGTATAGTTTAAGGTAGTAAAATTAAGGCTTTGTGGGGATAGATCCCACAGCTCATCACAAGTGTTGTGGGATATAGGGAGGCAGAGTCTTGGGTCAGGGGATACTCTCTGTCCTTACACACCCTATTTAAAGAGATTCCTCTGCCGAGCGGTCCCCCCATAGTACTGTGAGGTATTGAAAAACTCATGATCTTCACTTGCCCACAAACACTTTAAATGGGAGACCCAAAATGGGTGCACACACATTTCTACATTACTGTACAGTCTTTACAGCCACACCTACACTTTTCCTCCTAAGTGTAATGTACTGTATATGGTTGTAAATTTTGTCTTGGTCCGCAATCGATATGGACCGTGACTTGATGGATACCGTAATGAAATTGACTGGATTCTTGGATCTGATATATTTGCATGTCCGTTATAAATAGATATAGTTGTACATATTTGTGGATAGTAGCTATTATGACTTGATCCTCTGGATCGAGAGATTCTATCTTTATTTTAAATCGATAGTTAATTAGTTTTAAAATTGATAAATATTTAGTTTTCGTAAAAATTGGTTGTTGCCAATTTACCGGCAGTTTTTACATAAATTTCTTATGTTCTTGTGGTTCGGAACCCACGTAAAATTGTAGGTCCCCTCCGCAACCACGGAGGACATACACAATACACGATTACGAACACAGTTAGGTAGACCACCCATGAGTGGATCCTAGGGTCTTTGTTGGTCTGAAACATTATAACATTATAACCTCATAAAGGAGGGACCGTCATGAAGGACGGTGAAGGATCCTCATGAAGGACGGTGAGGGGGGGAAATTTTCAAATTGATCCATTGTCTGTCTCCCTTTTCGGCTATACTACTCTCGCTATTGAAAGTGAACTTACAGTCTTTGATGCAAAGTTAATGAGTTCCAAAACGATGTGGCACTGTACAGGTAGTGGCAGGTCGTACTTATGTAATTCTCGGGAGAAAAAGTCAAGCATATCGTCAATCGGCACTTTGTAAAAGTGTTTTTTTCATCATAAATATTTTTCACGTTACTTTCGCGAAATAATTTTCATATATATATATATATAACTTGGTTGAATAGTTTGTTCTTAGGAAATCGTAGCTTAGCGAGGAATAGGAGGACGAAAAGATGGTACATGTTATTTACAGACGTTTCGGAAAAGTTCAATTTCTATCATCAGTGCTAAAAAGTTTAAAATCAAATAGAAATAAATAAGTATAACAAACAAAAACAAACAATGTATTAAAATGAACGTGCGACAATGGTTACAATATATATATATTAAATTAAAATTAAAAGATTAAAAATGAAATAATATAAAAAATAAGAGTATGGACACTAAGTAAAAAATCTAAAACGGTTAAAAGGTGAATCAGAATTAAGGGGGGGGGGGGGGTCTTACCAGGTTGCTAACGTAGTGAAAGACTAATTGTACATACAGAAAATTGGGGGATGGTTGCTTGTTGAAAAAATAATCCATATTAGAAAGATGGAGCCAGGCTGAGTGATGGGGGATTTCTTTTCAATATGAGAGTTTATTTGGCGATGTTTATATTACTTATTTATTCAATTGATTTAAACTTTTTAGCACTGATGATGGAAATTGAACTTTTCCTAAAACGTCTGTAAATAAACATGTACCATCTTTCGTCCTCCTATTCCTCTCTAAGCTACGTTTCCCTAAGAACAAACCATTCAACCAAGTTATCATAGAAAGATACGACCTAGCCACGCTGAAGAAGTACAAAGACTCCAAGAACATTTACCGGAAATAGACGAAAACAAACTGCGATCTTCATTTCTAAAACGTCTGTAAGAGCTACAATTCTGTCCCAAATTCATTAAATGTAAACTCTATAATAAACGACTCTACAACTCTATAATATACAAATCGTTCCAGTGCAAATTATTAAGTAAAGAAATTACATTTAAGCATTCTAATAGTACAAAACTCCTTGTTAATATAATCCCTCTTAGCTAAAAGAATCTGTAAGTCTTATAGACCATTTAATGTTAAAAAACAAACTATTAAAGACGCCATTATCTACCGAAACAAATTCAGCAACGATACAACAGAAAATTAACTTATGCGCCTCGCTGATGTAGTGGTTAGCGTCGTTGACTACGAATCCATTGGCCCCGGGTTCGAGACCCGGTGACGGCAGCCGGCGCGCAGCATAACCCAGCTGTTCATCCTTCCACACAATAAAGAAAGTGGTTGGTAGATAAAAATGGGTTACCCTGGGTGGCCTAGTGGTTAAGACGCTGGGCGGCTGGTGGGACGTGGTTCGGATTCCACGTTAAAACTGTAGGTCTAAGGTGGAGTGAAAAGCTTGACCTTCGTCAGAATGAACAATTCGGGCGGAAGCTAACCAAAGGTTACCAAAGGTTATTAGGCTTAAACTCCAACCTTCAGCCCTGAATCCTGATCAAACCATTTTCGATTTTTCTAATAGAACTCTAAATACTAATGAAAAACGACTCCTCTCTTTAAGCCTTGATTTTAAACTGCCTAATTTTAAGATAAATTATTTTAAACACTTTTTATCTTTCAAAAAACTCTCATAGTTTAAAAAAAAAATTTCAATAGTTGACAAGACAAAACTTCCGTTTTAAAGTTCTTAATTACTCACATCGCTAATTTTAAACCTCACAAAGTTTTTTCCCGCTTATTAATAGAAGACCTCTCCTGCCTTAAAGAACTATCCAAAGAGACTCCATTATTATTTCACGTCCCGATAAAGGTAAGGCACCATCCTTCTTAATAAATTAGATTACATTAATAAGGTTCAAATGTTCTTAATGATTCCACCAAATCAAAAAGATTAATGATAATCCTTTAACCTTTTCCTTAAACTTGAAGACAAAATTAACCGTTTCCTCAGAAAACTATATGATCAGTAGGGCGTCAAAAGTCAATAAAGTCAAATTGTTTCCTATGGGCACTTTTCGCTGAAACGACTGAAAATGCAATAAAATACCTGTAGGGGGTATATTACCAAAGTTAATAGGTCAACCAAAATCAACTTTTACCTGTTAGGTCAAAAAATAGCAATGAGGTAAATAAAGTCAATTTTTTGGAATAAATAATTAAAATAACTAAAAATTGCATCTTTTTGGTTAACTGGCAACTTCGCTGCTCGTATTTGTCTTATTCAGTTATGTCGTTCTGGTTTTGGATGTGGTTGTGTTGTATGTATTGTGGTTACTGGTTACCATTTTTGATTTGTGATTTTTTCTGATTTGTGATTTCACTGATTTCGATTTTTTGATTTCAGATATTTAAAATGCCAAAAGTTGCAGTTAGTTCTATGCTAAGTGCACGCTATAATTGCAAAATATCCTAATGAATTCATTTGTTCAGGAAAAAAATGAGCTATACTGTCAGATTTGTTGTGTTGTGGTCAAGCATGACAAATCCTTTTTGTTGGATAAACATCGCTCTACCAAAAGCACCAGCGTGGTATAGACCAAAATGTGGGAAATGAAAAGACGCAAACCCTTTTAAGTACAAGTCTTCAGATTTTTCGGAAAACTTGTGACTACATTTCTGTCAGCCAACATACCTCTTCATAAGTTGAGCAACCCTCATGTGAAACAATTGTTTCTCTGAATTAGGTGTAGCAGTGCCTTGCGTGTCAACTTGCAGATCAATAGCAATGAAAACAGCAGAAAGCGAGTTAAGTAGAATAAAACATTTGCTAGAGGGTAAATTAGTTTTCCTAATTGTTGATGAAAGTGAAGTAAGGGGCTCAAAATATTTGAACATACTTGCTGGATCTATTGATGTTCCCAAGAAAACATATTTAATCAGGTGCGATGTTCTTCTTGGAAATGTTAATGCACGAACTGTCATACACAAGATTGACGATACTGTAAAAAAATTCGAGATACCAAGAGAAAATTTCTGTTTACTTCTGTCTGATGCAGCTCGTTACATGGTGTCAGCTGGAACGACACTCAAGCAACTTTTTCCAAGACTTTTCCATGTAACGTGTCTTGCGCATCTGTTACATAATTGTGCGATGCAAATAAGAGCATTTTATAGTGATGTTGACACTTTAATTGCATGTGTCAAGGCTTCTACTCTTAAAAACAAAAGAAGGAAGGAATTGTTTGCTGAAATAGGAACTCCTCCAGAACCGATTGTAACACGTTGGGCAAGCTGGCTGAACGCTGCTTTTTATTATGCAGACAATTTTCCAAATGTGAAGACAATTGTGGAAAATTTTGAAGATGAAGGAATCATTGTTCAGAAGGCTAAAGAGAGTGTTGCTAATGAAAAACTGCCAAAGCAACTAATGTCAATCAAAATGAATTATAGTTTGATTGCTAGCTTAGTGACTAGGATGGAAGCATCTGATTGCACCATTAGAGAGGCATATGAAACCATTTCTTCTATCAACCTTGGCGAAGATATGTGTTCAGTCAAACAATACATTGAAACAAGACTCAAGACAAATGGTATTTGTGAAATAATTAACCTCAGTAGACCTGAAATCTCACCAACAGCTTATGGTCAGCTTTTGCAATGTCAACCAACAACTGCCGCTGTAGAGAGATCTTTCTCCATGCTTAATAAATTATTAAGTAAGGATCGCAATTTTTTGCCAGAAAATGTCGGCAAATACTTCATAATTTACCACAATCGGTCAACTGATGTAGAAGAGCAAGAATAAGTAATTAAAGTATCGTTTTTATTATTGAAAGTAAAGGCAACTTTATAAGTCAATTTTTTCAATTCGTAAGGTCGACTTTCTTAATTTTTTCGGTCAACTTTTGACTGCCCTAATGATCAGAATAAAATCTCAGAGGGCGTCTACAACCAAATACGTTCCTCCGGCTCATCCCCAGGTACCCTCTATGGGCTCCCAAAAATACATAAACCCAATTTACCCGTTACACCCATCCTTTCGGCCTACATCACCCACAATTATAAACTAGCAAAATCCCTAATTCCCTCTTTAACCACCCCCTTACCCAAAATGAATATTCCGTCACCAACTCTTACGAATTTGCCAAAGAAATTTTGACCATAAATAATTCCAACAACCTCCACAGTCCACATAGTATCTCTCTATACCAACGTTCCAATTAAAGAAGCCATTGAGATCTGTATTAACAGCCTTTTTGCCAACAATCCGAACACAGTCCTGAACTTGACAAAACAAGAATTTACCAAACTTATCACACTTGCCGCTTCAGACACTTATTTCTTTTTTGACCAACAACTTTATTAACAAACGGATTCATTAACCATGGGATCCCCTTAAGTGCCACTTTAGCTAACATCTTCCTCAGCCATCACGAAAATAACTGGCTACTCATTGCCCACTCATTATAAACCACACCTATATAAAAGATACGTTGATGACACTTTCTCCTTTTCCACAGTGCTAACCACGCCCCCCCTTTTTCTTAACTACCTTAATTCCCAACATAAAAATATTAAGTTCACCAAAGAAGACGAATCCAATAACACCTTACCCTTCCTAGATATTACAATAACTAAACAAAACAACAAATTCAGCAATTCCATATATCGAAAACCTACGTACATAGGCCTAGGTACTAATTTCCTAAGCCACACCCCTTTGCTATATAAAATAAACAGTATTAAAATTTTAATCCACCGCGCCTATCATCTATGCTCTTCGTACTTATCCTTCCACCATGAAATAGAATTCATTCATAATTTCAGCATTAATAACTCCTTCCCAAAACATCTGTTACAATCTTTAACCAGAAACTTTCTTAATAATATTTATCAACCCCCCCCCCCTTAAAGTTCCCACTGTTAAAAAAGACGTACAATATTTTTTATTTCCCTATTACGAACACATCAGCCACAAAATACTTTCAGAACTCCTTCTCCTACTCACCCGCTTTACCCCCAAATTAAATTTCATTTTGTCTTCACCAACAACAATAGTATCAATCTTACCTTAACCATAAGGAAAAAACACCCCAGCCACTTGCTTCGTCCACTATCTACGCTTTTAATTGTGTTCGCTGCAAAGCGAACTATACTGGCAGTACCATCCGCCAATACCAAACAAGAGTGGACGAGCATCGTGGTATTTCTACCAGAACTTCGCAGCCCTTGAACAAACCCTCCATATCAGCAATAAGGGATCATTGCCATCTTCACAACCACCCGTTACTTCCCTCCAATTTCAAAATCATTAATTCTGCCAACCAACTAATCGACCTCCACATAAGCACACCGGACAAAAAATTAGTCACCCCTCTCAGAATGTACCTAATAACGTGTGACGGCGCCTCTGGCCTTGATAACCGCACGAATCCGGCGAGGCAGAGACTCTACGAGGTTGTGCATGTACTGAACATCGATTTGCTCGTTCATCAGCCGGTCCCGAAGTTCCGCCAGAGTCCGTGGGTGTCTATTCCTGCGCTTCACTTTCTGTTTCCAGCCTGAACAACACCTTCGACGCATTCAGGATTAAAGGCTTCATTTGGACCTGCGATGTACTCGTCGCCTCCCATCATTGGAGAACAAACAAAAACGGGACTCATCGGACCAAATTACACGTTTCCAATCTGCCGCAGTCCAGTTTTTGTGCCTCTGAGCCCATTTATAACGTGCCAATTTGTGACTTGCTGTTAACAGCGGCCTCTTCCGTGGTACCCTGCTCCAGATGTCCATCGCATGCAGTTCTCGTTGCAATGTCCGTTCGGAAATTGGTCGCTGGAGAACCTCATTGGTTTCTTGGAGCAATTGTTTCTCTGGTTTGAAAACGATTTGCAGTTACTAGACGAGAAACATGGCGGCGGCCCCTATTGTCGAGAATTGGTTTCCGGCCACAGTTACGCCGTCGATTGTCAGTTGATTGCGAACTACACCACTCTTTGTAAACTCGCTGGACAGTACGCGTTGACACACCAACAAATTGGGCTACTTCAGACATTTTGTGTCCGTGTGGCTCTGCCAAACACGATGGCTCCTTTTTGCCACTGAGTAACGTCTGCCTCACGACCCATTTTGCAGACTATATCCACACACACTTTGTTCTCAGAAAAAAAATGATAACCAACATCAATTCCGGTCAGGAAGATCATGCTTATCACAACTAATGGACACTATAACAATATTATTGATGCACTCGAAACAATGAAAACATTGTTCTCAGAAAAAAAAATGATAACCAACATCGATTCCGGTCAGGAAGATCATGCTTATCACAACTAATGGAACACTATAACAATATTATTGATGCACTCGAAACAATGAAAACTATGATTTGGCGGGCCGCAGGGTCCCCAATTACTGTCAGTTCAGTTATTTGGTCAATAAAACTATAGAAATGAACGCAGTCATGAAAATCTTAGGCTTCAAATCCGAGCTCATTGTATTAAGATTGTGAAGCTTTAGATTTTCATGGCTGCGTTTCTTTTCTGTAGTTTTATTGAATGAATAATTGGTTTGCCAGTAACTGGAAGGCCGCAGCCACCCCAATTACTGAGGCCCAAGGTGAGAGGAATAGGAATGATATCCAGATAAAGGGCTACTGATGTTCAAAATAAAATACGCCGTAGGCCCACAATTCAGCCGAAGCACCGCAGATCTAGCAAAATCGGCGCGTAGCGCCGACCTTTTGCTAGTCTAATATACTATTTCAGAAATGAAGCCTTATATATATATATATTATAATATTTGAGAAATCCATGACAAGGAGAAATGTAAATGCCATGAAAAGTCTTCTTTAATGCGCAACGTTTCGAGCAATACGCTCATCTTCAGGCTGTTTTAACAATGTGAATTAAAATCAATATTGAATGAAAAACAAAACAGAAAATTTCTATAACCTATTCGTAAAGACAAATTTTAAAAGACTGAGAAAGAGGGTTAAATTCTAAGTTATACAGATTTACATATAAAAATTAAGAAGTTATTTTTAAATACATGTAGTAAATGTGAAATTAATACACTGGAAAAATTACCATAGTACACTGGAACAATGGAACTATCTACCTTTCACTGCAGTATCCGAGGCTGACTATTTGAGCAGAGACAAAGAACGGGAAACACGAAGGATGGCGAGGGCGATTGGGGAAGGAGGGATTATAAGGAATTGGGGAAGGAGGAGGGATCATAGCAAATTGAGAGGGACGGCCGATGAGTCAACATTCAGACTAGGGACAATGCTTTAATGAAAAGGATTCCAAAATTCTTAGTGAGTTGGGACAAGTATTACAACCAAGAATTTTAAAATTGTCTAAAGTGACATCAATTTTACATTTATGCTGTGTTTCACGAATCTCGAAACTCTTTAGTTTTTAAAATTTTACCTGTTCGGCCACTTATTCCCATATGCGAATAAAATCTAGCCCTGAGAGAGCGAACAGTGCTGCCGATGTAATTCCCAAGGAGACACCTAGGGCAGGTAAATAAATATACAACACCGCTACGCAACGAGTCAGGGGTTCGATCCTTCGCTGAGAAAAAGCTACCTAAAGACGTTTTATTAATAAATATGATGCGGAAATCAGTATGATAAAAAAATTTCCTTAACAATTTTGTAAATTTAAGCTTAAATTCCTTATTCAAAGGACCCATTTCAGGTACCAAGAAATATTTTATATCCTTCGGCACTGTAATACATGGAAGTTGAGGGCTATAAACATTATTTAAGAAGGATCTAATTAGTTTGTCTACATATTGAACAGGAAAACTATTATTAGTAAAGTATGATCTTAGATTATTAAATTCATCATTAAGTAAGGTAAAATAGAGGTCAAATTATATCCTCTGAACAGGAGAGTTTTAATACAAGACATCTTATAGTTGAAATCAGTAAAACTAAAAAAATTCATGCCCAAACCAGTGAAAGTGGGTTCCTGTAAACTGATGTAGTAATAGAATCACCGTTTTTCGAAATTAAAAGATCTAAGAAGGGGAGGGAGCCATTTTGCTCAGTTTCCATTGTATACGTTATATTGGGGTGCAAAGAATTTAGGAAGTTAAAGAATTGTTGCGCTTGTACCGCATTATCAAAGACTGCTATCGAATCATCAACGAAGCGTCGATAGAAAATTGGCTTGAGATGAGTGGGAGATTGTCTAAAAATTACACTTTCTAAATGAGTCATAAAAAAGTCAGCTGCTAACGGTCCGACTGGTGATCCCATCCCTACCCATCAATTTGTTGGTAAACCTTATTGTTGAAAGTGAAATAGCATTGTTTGAAGACCAATTCTAAAAGTTCCTTCAAATGAGACAATGAAAAACCATGAAAATTATCAACTGAGCTAAAAACCCTATCTAAAATAATGGCAATAGTTTCAGATACAGGTACATTTGTGAAAAGTGACTTTACATCAAAACTGACAAAAAACTTTTTTGAATCGAAGTTTTTACCAAGGAGTCTTTTTGGAATTCAAACGAGTTATTTATAGTGTAAGCATTTTTCGCAAAGGGGGACAGGAGACGAACAACAAATTTTGCCAATTGAAAGGTGGGTAAGTTATACGAAGCTAAAATAGGACGGAGAGGTGTTCCAGCTTTATGGATTTTAGGCAGACAGTATAATTGAGCAAGATTAGCACCAGATGCGAACAACTGAGAGTAAGTATCATTTTTTATTATCTTTAAGGACTTTAGTCGTGACAGAAATCTATTAACCTGGTCTTCTAACCTTACAATGACTTTATTGACAGGTTCTAGAATTTGTTTGAATTTAGTAAGATCACTTAGGATTTCATTAGTTTTGTTTATGTAGTCCGATTTATTCAAAATAACCACTCCGTTACCCTTGTCTGGTCTAGTCACAACAATCTCCTGGTTCTTTGCCAAATTCTTAATACACTGCAAATCACTCTTCCTAAATATGAAAGATTGAAATTTAAGATTTCTAAGTTTAAGAAAAAATTCTTGAGTTAAATTTGAGAACTGACATTTGAAATTATTGAAATCCCCACATGGGGAACATTTTTCAAGCCATTGAAAAATTTTTCAAAGTAAAGAAAAAACGAAGGCTTATATATTTGAAACAACGGAAGCTTAAATTGCAAACCAAGTGACAGTAAAAACTTTTCCCGAGGGGAGAGTGTGTAACTAGAAAGATTCGAAATTACCTTCTGAATTGAAAAAATTTGGTGAATTCATTCCCAAAGCCTTTAACTTACGTTCATGTGTTTCCAAGATGGTAGAGTGAAATTTTTCTAGTTCACGTTGTACAAGAGAAATTATTAATAAATAGTCCAACAACGACAAGTATTTTTAAGAGTAGTTTATAATGCCCAAGAGACTTGTTATGCGAATCTGATATTTTGATTTTATAATTAATTTCATTATTTAATAAATATTCCAGGGACGATTGATAAAATTCAGAGTCATATAGATTATCACGGTAGAGTTTGAAGTAAACAAATTTCGGAAAATCCTGCAAGTCCGACACATTTCAAGAAAATAACAGTCCAGTTTTGACTTGAGAAACTTTCGTGAAGTCTTCCAAACATGGCGATAAGCCCTGAGGCCATCTTGTCCATACCTTGAATATATATAATCATGCGGGTTGCTTCTACAGAGCTTCAATTTAATATTTAGGAGAAATCCAATGACAAGAGAAATGTAAATGCCATGAAAAGTCTTCTTTAATGCGCAACGTTTCGAGCAATACGCTCATCTTCAGGCTGTTTAATAACAATGTGAAATTAAAATCAATATTGAATGAAAAACAAAACAGAAAATTTCTATAACCATATTCGTAAGACAAATTTTAAAGACTGAGAAAAGAGGGTTAAATTCTAAGTTATACAGATTTACATATAAAAATTAAGAAGTTATTTTTAAATACATATAGTAAATGTGAAATTAATACACTGGAAAAATTACAATAGTACACTGGAACAATGAACTAACTACCTTACACTGCAGTATCCGAGGCTACTAATTTGAGCAGAGGCAAAGAACGGGAAACACGAAGGATGGCGAGGGCGATTGGGGAAGGGGGATTATAAGGAATTGGGGAAGGAGGAGGGATCATAGCAAATTGAGGGACGGCGATGAGTCAACATTCAGACTAGGGGACAATGCTTTATGAAAAGGATTCTAAAATTCTTAGTGAGTTGGGACAAGTATTACAACCAAGAATTTTAAAATTGTCTAAAGTGACATCAATTTTACATTTAATGCTGTGTTCACGAATCTCGAGGCTTCTTAGTTTTTAAAATTTTACCTGTTCGGCCACTTATTCCCATATGCGAATAAAATCTAGCCCTGAGAGAGCGAACAGTGCTGCCGATGTAATTCCCAAGGAGACACCTGGGCAGGTAAATAAATATACAACACCGCTACGCAACGAGTCAGGGGTTCGATCCTTCGCTGAGAAACGTCTTTAGGTAGCTTTTTCTCAGCGAAGGATCGAACCCCTGACTCGTTGCGTAGCGGTGTTGTATATTTATTTACCTGCCCTAGGTGTCTCCTTGGGAATTACATCGGCAGCACTGTTCGCTCTCTCAGGGCTAGATTTTATTCGCATATGGGAATAAGTGGCCGAACAGGTAAAATTTTAAAAACTAAAGAGCCTCGAGTATTCGTGAACACAGCATTAAATGTAAAATTGATGTCACTTTAGACAATTTTAAAATTCTTGGTTGTAATACTTGTCCCAACTCACTAAGAATTTTAGGAATCCTTTTCATTAAAGCATTGTCCCCTAGTCTGAATGTTGACTCATCGCCGTCCCCTCAATTTGCTATGATCCCTCCTCCTTCCCCAATTCCTTATAATCCCCCTTCCCCAATCGCCCTCGCCATCCTTCGTTTTCCCGTTCTTGCCTCTGCTCAATTAGTCAGCCTCGGATACTGCAGTGTAAGGTAGATAGTTCCATTGTTCCAGTGTACTATTGGTAATTTTTCCAGTGTATTAATTTCACATTTACTACATGTATTTAAAAATAACTTCTTAATTTTTATATGTAAATCTGTATAACTTAGAATTTAACCCTCTTTTCTCAGTCTTTAAAATTTGTCTTTACGAATAGGTTATAGAAATTTTCTGTTTTGTTTTTCATTCAATATTGATTTTAATTTCACATTGTTATTAAACAGCCTGAAGATGAGCGTATTGCTCGAAACGTTGCGCATTAAAGAAGACTTTTCATGGCATTTACATTTCTCCTTGTCATTGGATTTCTCCTAAATATTAAATTGAAGCTCTGTAGAAGCAACCCGCATGATTATATATATATATTATATATATATATATAACAGTTTCTTTGCGCACACCTACAGGTCGCTACAATTGGTGTAGAACAATGCGGTTTACACCATTCGATGCGTCTTTTTGTTGTGCAGTGCCCCTGCTAAAAAAAAATTCTATAACATAATTCCTTCCCCCTTTTAGGGGTACAGTTCTTCCCATGCCTGTACACGTATTTTTTTAATTTTTCATTTTTAATCATAATTTTGGCACAAAATAAGTCAATATTTACTAAACATTTAATATCATTCGATTCACAAAAGATTTATTTATCGATTCAATTTAAAAAAAAGTATATATTTTTAAAATTCATAAAGAACTTTTTGCAAAAAACTAAAAACAAACATGCATTTTTAAAATTCAATGATTTTTATACAAAATATTTTGATATTTTTAAAATTCAATGATTTTTATACAAAATATTTTTATATTTGTTATAATTTTAACATTTTTCGATTCACAAAAGATTTCTTTATCGATTCAATACAAAAAATTACATAATTAAAACGGGCAATTTAAATAAACACGAGTTTAATTAAAGTTAAACGAGCCACACTCGAAATTATTTACCGTGACTTTTGTGCGTTTTATTACTGTGGATTTTGTACAAATAATTTTACGTATACACAAACAATTTGCTAGGATATTGATTTATCATTCTATTTTTTAGTTGTCATAGAAATACGTTAATTAAGTTATCTGATTAGATGCGCTTTTATAGTTGAAGATCATTTTTAGAAAATTATTTATTTTCCCTACTTTAAAATATTACAAAATTTCTAGTAGGTATCTAATATCATTATGCCTGTCGCTGTAAGTAAGAAAATAGCAATTAAATAATTAATTTTAAAACATTAAATGACGTCATCAAGATCATTACGAAACCTATGGTAAAATTATTGAATACCCGGTTAGGTTCATTGAATGCCAGGTTAGGTCATCTGTACTCCCTTGACGATTGGTTAGGTTAAGTCGTGATATTTTCGTTGGCTTTAACGAAAATATAATGACTTAACCTAACCAATCGTCAAGGGTGTACAATTAACCTAACCGGGCATTCAATTAACGTACCCGGGCATTCAATTAATCTAATCGGGCATTCAGTTGACCTAACCGGCCATTTAATTAACCTAATCGGGCATCATTACTATTGTAATTTAGCAAAAATGTGTCTGCCTGTCTGTCCGCAGAAAAAACTTTTACGTTTCTGAACCGATTTCGACCAAACTTCGTATGGTGGATGGGAGTGATGAGTAATGAACGAAAATATATGTGTGACCAGCCCCTCCCCCCCCACCACCACCAATTACTGGGCCCGAGGGCCCCCAGCACAGCGATAAAACTATAGAAAAGAACACAGCAATGAAAATCTTGAGCTTCACATTGTGTCAATATTTGTGAAGCTTAAGATTTTCATGACTATAGTTTTATTGACCAAATAATTGAACCCCCAGTAATTAGGGGCCTGCGACCCCCAATTACTGTCGGTTCAATTATTTGGTCAATAAAACTGTAGAAAAGAACGCAGTCATGAAAATCTTGAGCTTCACATCCGAGTTCATCGTATCAAGATTTGTGAAGTTTTAGATTTTCATGGCTGCGTTCTTTTCTGTAGTTTTATTGACCGAATAATTGGTTCGCCAGTAATTGGAGGGCCACAGGCACCCCAATTACTGAGGCCCAAGGTGAGAGGAATGGGAACGATATCCAGATAAAGGGCAATTGATGTTCAAAATAAAATAAGCCGTAGGCCCACAATTCGGTTTGGGTCGAAGGTCCAAGCACCGCAGATCTAGCAAAATCGGCGCGTAGCGCCGATCTTTTGCTAGTACATACTAATTTACGAGTTCCTGTGCAGACCACCAGCTCCTTTGGTTCACTGGGCCTATTTTTTATAGTTACCTTACCCCGACAAGTTGGTTATAGCAGATTATATATTTTTTTAATAAATTTAAGGATAATCATCGTAGTGTCTACTTACTTTTGTCCGCTCTCTCTCTCTCTCTCTCTCTCTCTCTCTCTCTCTCTCTCTCTATATATATATATATATAATATATATATATATATATATATTGCACACAATACTAACAGTTAAGTAGCAGACAGAAGGCAAAGGCTTCACTATTTTTACATAGTACTACTCCGGTCATCCGTCCATTGAACGTACGACCAGCTCGCAGTGTCATTACCGAGTATGTAGATGGTTAACGCTCAAACGAGGCTTCCGTAGGTGTTTCCTATATCTGAAAATGGTATAAAGAAATATGTCACCTGTGCGATCGATCGAAGGAACAAACTCCTCTCATTACCTGACAGTGTCTCCGTCTTAAATAGTTTGAAAACTAATTCACTAATCTCTTCTCTTCTCTTTCATTTATTCAACGTCATTTTAAACCATTTATTTAATTACTCGTAATTTACTTTATTAGTTCACCTGAATAAATTAAACACGTAATTGGAATGTAAAAATAATGTTGTAAAATGTAAAAAAAAATGTAAAAAGGATCATTCAGAATTATATTCCTTTCTCTCCTTTGTAGTATAATAATAATAATAATAATAATTAATAATGATAATTAATGGTTTTTTTTTGGGGGGGGGGGGGGGTCCCATTTATTTAGTGTTATTTTTATGCAATTATAATAAACGTAGAATGCATAAAGCGTTATTTCTTTATAAAGTACTCTCGTTTAATGCATTAAATGAGAAAATGCAAGTTCTTTTTTTTTTTTTTTAATTTCAACAATAAATAGTGGTAAATATATTGGTCTATTTCCTTTTGCTTTCCTGCAGTGTGGCGTAAATTACGATTTTATTCATTGCATTATGTCATATAAGAGTTTCGTTCTTATTTAAAAGGACAAACGATAGATTGTGGTTTAAAATGTACTCAGAAAACTTGCACATTCTTCTTGTAGACGAGATTCTAGGCACCAATCGGCCAGGGAAGTATTCTCGGGGGGTACGTTAGGCAGGGGAAAGCGCGTGCTGGAACTCGCGTTTCTCCTGTCCAGAGTTTTCGACATACCTGGATACTCTGCGTTTGAAAGATTGGAAGTCATAAATAGGGGTAAAGACGGGTTGAAGAAGATCTACAGATGTACAGAAGCTAAGGTTAACAAAGACCCTAAGAGCCACTTTAAGGTTACCCCGAGAGAAAGAAGAGAGTAGGGGGTTAAAAGAAGAGAATAGGGAGTTAAAAGAAGAGAATAAGAGTTTAAGTAAGTAGCAAAACCTATCAGTCGTGGGTTAACATTCATTCAGAAAAAAGAAAGAAAGACTCACCATCATCATCCACCGGCCAATGCCGACAAGTCGGAAAAATAGTCGAAGAGAATAGGAAAGGGGTGAAAGATGAAAAGAAGTAAAATAAGAACGCTTACAAACCATGCAAACACAGTCTTAACTCAAAGAAACACTGGCATACCATACAAGTAAAAAAAAAGTATGAAGAGTATAACAAAAAGTGGGTTTGTTTACGCTACGAACTACAGCTAAGTTCGTGTTAGTCTTCTTTTTTTTTTAAATAATATAAATTTAACGCTGGCATATCACACGCTGGCATGTCACAAGCTGGCATCAATCGTCAACAGACTCAAACCTCGACTATCACCCCCAGAGCTCCTGTTGATAATTGTTTTATTTTAAACGACGTTAATATTTTTAAAATGTTTATCTAAACGGTTCTTAAACATACTAACGCTGGTAGAGTTCACGACGGGCGCGGGAAGATTATTCCATTTATCAATTACTTTAAACGTAAAAAGGTTTATAGCGATGTTAGTAATGAAACATCTACCACGTAATTTAAATCCGTTATTACGAGTATTGCTATTATCGAAAACGAAAAATTTGTCAAAATTTAGGTTATCGATTTTATTAACGATTTTGAAAACTTCAATAAGCGTCCCCCCTAATCTCCTAGTCTCGAGTGAATGCAAATCTAACTCTTTAATCCTATTTTCGTAAGACTTGTTGCATAGTGACGGAATTAGTTTCGTAGTGCGTCGCTGAATCCTTTCCAACCTATCAATATCCTCACGCAAATACGCAAATACAAGACACCAAAACTGACCGGCATATTATAAGTGAGGCCTGACTAGGGACTTGTAAAGGGGCAATAGAATATTCTTCGATTTAAATTCGAAATTACGCGCCATGAAGCCTAACATCCTATTAGCTTTTGCGCAAGACTCCAGGTACTGGTTCCTAGCTTTTAAATTCTTAGATACGCGTACGCCTAAATTTAGTTCCTCGTCAACGCTCGCTAGCTGTCTATCGTCCATCGTGTACGTGTAATTATTGTTACGAGAACGTATATGCAAAACCTTACATTTGTCTACGTTAAATTTCATCTGTCACTTATCTGTCCACTCCATAATCCTATTTACATCGTGTTGGAGCCTATTTTTATCTAAAAGATTGTGAGAAGAGAGGTGTTTAAGAATCTTCCTATTAAGGATAGATTCAAAAACTTTAGAAAGTCAAGAAATCAAGGTAATTGGAAGAATGTTGGAGGGTTGAGAGCGGTCACCCTTCTTTGAAACAAGCTGAATGAAAGCGAACTTCCAGCAGGGAGGAAAAGTGCGAAATCAAAGGCAAAAACGAAAGAGTTTGCCTTGGCAAGATGTAAGAACAAAAGCATAGTTCTTGAGAATAACAGGAGTAACACTATCAGGACCGCACGCCTTCCTATAGTTGAGCTCAGATAAGACAGAAAAAATTATCTAGAATCGATTCTGATTTTAGACATAATTAAGTCGGGAATGGGTGGAGATGGAGGAACAGCACCAGAATCGTCCAGGGTTGTGTTGGAGGCGAAAGTCTAAGCCAAGAGTTTAACTTTATCAGGAGAAGAGACGGCGACTGAGCCGTCGAAATGGAAAAGAGGAGGGAGAGGATGTTGAAGAGGGTTTTATCTAGGTGCTAGAAAGAGCGAGGAAAATTAGAATTAATATTTTTACATTCTTGTCTGATGAAGGAATTTTTGGCCAGTCGAAGAACAGATTTTGCACGATTCCGGTTAGAAATACAAGTGGATTGAGAGTCAGAAGTCACATATATATATATATATTCCTGCCCAGTGGGACGGTTACACGTGTTTCGTTGGAAAGTCCGAATAAAAGTGATATTACAATAAAAATCCTGCAGTTAATCTTTTTCAAGTAGTGCCAATTTTTGAGTGAATATTCAGTGAACAGAGTCGTATCCCTATTTAAGTGGTGAAATAGCGGCGTTTGTTGAAATAAAGTAAATAAAATTAAAACAACTTAATCTATACAACATTTTTTCCGAGTGTTTTCTCTCGGAGGAAATGTAACTGCCTATCGAAAGGCAATATCCCTCAGTTATCTCCCGCGGTACACTCCAGGGCACCAGTCAGTGAGAATCTATAGCGTGCCACGTCCCCCATCCCCCACCCCACGGAATAACGGAAAAACTTTCCCTCCCTCATTTCTAAAGTCAAGTCAAGCACTCCACTTAATAAATTTCCATTTTGAGTTAATATTTCGAGCACGATCATTTACATACCATTAGAAACATGGCAATGGTAAATCAATTCACACAACCCTGTGGATGCTGTAAAAAAGAAACAGATGAGTCAAAGTCGATTCGCTGCGATCTTTGCCAGACCTTAGTCGAATTTCAATGCCTGAGATGGAGCGACGAAGAAATCTCTCTTATAACAGGCGCTAAACAAGTAAACGGAATCAAGTTCTTCTGCAAAAGCTGCATAATCGAAATAAACTCATTTATGGCTTTTAAAGCAAAACGAGACTATGAGGAAAAGGCAAAAGAGGAGTTTATGAATAGCGAACAGAGAAAAGAAATAGGAGGAACGAAGATAGTACGAGAGGAAACTGTGATAAAAGAACAGGAAAAGAAAACAGAAAAAGCAGAAATAATAGAAATAAAAGAAGCATCAACAGAGGAAACAGAAGCATAAAACCAAATCCAAAGTTTTCAAACAAAGGGCACTAGCAGCAATAGGAAAAAACAAGTAGACAATAAAGAAACCATACTGAAACCACCAAAAACAAAGGCCCAAGTAAAAATGGGGAAGAAAATATATGTAAATACTATGTGAAAGGAATATGCAGATTAGGGTTATGACTTTTTAATTTTTTGTCATAAATATTGTTTCCTGTATCATCAATCGATGAACTTTTGCTTGAAAACAATAAAAAAGGGCCTAATTCTTCAGAATTTAAAAAAAATGTCACCCCGAAAGCAAATATAGTATATTAGTTACAGGTTTATTTTAAGCAATAAGTAGAGTAAATGTATAATATTGTATTTGTATAATTAATATGTATTGTATAGGTATAATGTTGTATAATATATTATGTTTATGTATAATAATTGTGAAATAAACATGCAAATTTCTATTTATTTTATTAATTTTTTATTTTTTATTTTGGGGTGAAGTTTTTTCAAAATATATCGAAAAAACTGTTATTTTCATTGTCAGGGGGCAAACGTTCATCGATTTATGATACAGGAACATGAGGTTATAAAAATGTCATAACCCTAAATTGCAGATATAAGGGAGGAGACCGCTACATTGCAAGAAGCTACCAGAACAGATAGACAGGAACGGATCCATCTCCGAGGACCACAAGGCTAGAAAACACGCGATATCAAAGGACAACGAACTTAAAATGCACGAGGGGCAATGTAAAACAAAGAACATAAACATTGTCCTGGCAAATATTCAGAGAATAAAACCGAACAATTCACTAAACAAAGTTTCGTACAGGAAAGGTTTTATGAACGAAACAAGGGCTGACATCACATGCCTCACAGAAACACATCTTAAAGATTGCCAAGGAAACTGCGATGACTGAGAACACTGCATCGATAAGAAAGAATTGCATATCGATCGATTCAACTTACTAAGAGCGGATAGAACAGCGAGACGTAAAGGGGGCTGTGCTATTTATATACATGAGAGGCATATGACAGAGACGGTAATAAGTAAATCCAACAGCTTCGTGGAAACCCTTGCAGTGAAAATAGAGAAACTAAACGTGGTGCTGATAGTCATCTATAACCCTCCAAACTCTCCAAATGAAAAATTTTCAGATGCCATTAATAATATCAGAACCCTAATAAAGTCCGTAAACTCTCCATCCCCTAATATAATACTCTGCGGTGATTTTAATTTCCCATTTATAAAATACAAAAAGGTGGGTAGAAATATATTTATACAGCAAGATAATGGGGGCACAAGAGAGGACCAGCAAAAATGCTTATGGCTCTCACAAACGAGTTTATGCTGATACAAGAGATAACAGAAAATACTAGGAAAAATAACTGCCTAGATCTGGTATTCACAAATAACACGAACTTGATTGCCGATATAAAAATAACTCCAACTATTATTGTTAGAAAATCTAAAAGAGGAAGAGCCATTGTTGTCCCAAGGCGATATGATGACTAAGCTGATTGATGCAGCATTGCTTGTATATATTAAGTTAAGGTGTATATACAGTATATCCATCTCATAATTGTAAGGTTAGTGAAAAATTCACTTAATTTAGAGCTAGCATTTTTGGGCTCTTGTGGCATCATTGTTTGGGCACTCTTGTAGCATCATTTTTTGGGGGTCACTGCGCGTCCTTCCTACTCGTTTGTTGAATCGGCACTTACAGGGCGTGGTCTTATAGAGAGCTCTCTTGCAATTCAGTTTGGTTGTTTAGATACAAGATTGTTGTATCGTGCAATGGTGCAGGTTGTGTTGTTGCAAGGTTTAGAAAGAAGACCATAAATAGTGCCCTTTTTGTTTTTTATCTTAATTTTATGCAACTGAGGGCTAAGGTAGGCCCACATCGAGTCAGCAACCCTGAGGTAGGATCTAATAAGACCTCCAAGTCCGTAAGTTTTAGTCTAGCTTAACTTGGGCTGTAGGTTGAACTGGCCCTTCAGAGCTAGGCCGTTCAGGGCTCAGCTGGGATTCTGAACCCAATAAAATAAAATATAACATGGTCCTTCGAAACCGGATTCTAGCCCAAGACTGAGTCAGTGACTATTTTTCGGCAAAGTTCTGATTGTGCAAATTGTAGCCCAAGTCAGGCCTAGACGGGTTGAGCATAATTGAGTTAAGGTCTGTTGTTTTGGGCCTACATTTTTACCGGTTTGGTTAATTTGGGTTTATTGTTCGTAGGCGAAGGTTGCAGACTTCAGTGCGCCAGTTATTTGGGTGGAAAATTTGGTATTCCATGCTGGTGGTTGGTCAGTACCCGACCCAAGCAATTCAGTTTATTTGAAAAAAGCAAAATTTGAGTCTGATCAGTTTGGTTAATTATTTTTGCCAATTCAGCTTATTTGGCATTGAGCTTAATTGTTGTTCGCATTGAAGATGAGTGCAGCTGAATTGAACAAGTTTAGAAAAAGGAGAAGTGCCTACAAAGCAGGGGCGGCTCGTCGGTAGGCACTGCGAACTGCAGCACCCCTAAATTTTTTATTTACAATTGAAATAATCAAGAACAATATAAGGATGAGCGCACTGAATAACTTTTTCGATAACTTTTGAAACTTTTATTCATTGCTCAATGCTCATCCTTTTATTTCAGTAATTATTTCATTAATGAATGATTAAAAACATGAAATAATTTTCAACCTCTCATTGGAACTGCGCGCTAACAGCACCAGATTTCAGCATTAATTGCTCGCGATGCCCGAAAGGAACTCCAATGCTTTGTTGCCATAGACGCATAGAGAGAGAGGGAGTCTGCCTCTCTCGCTATGCACAGTCGCAGTCGAAAGTGAGTCAAAGCACTGCAGACAGCGCAGTTCCTATCTGTTCGTTGAACGCGGTGAATGTGTTGACGTTTCGCTTTGTTTATACTACAATTAATTCATTTAATTCCATTTCTAACGGTGATTAGTAACAATAGTAATATTTAACATTTTATTTGATAGATTTTTATTGGCTTAGTGATTTAATTATGTATTTGGTGATTATTTCTTGATTTTTTTCCGTAATTTCTGTTTCTTTTCTGAAATTTGATTCAGCCAATTTATCGAACTTTTTGCTCAGAATGAAAATAGAAGAATGGATTTCATTTTTAAATAACTTTGTAATTGAACCTGAAGTACCTGGTAAGTGCACAATTACTTATTTCATTAGTACCATAATTACTTATTTCATAACTACCTTGTAAATACCTATATATAATACCATAATCAATGATACAAAAAATGTTCAAAGCAGCTCATTCCCATTCTTAGAGACAGCACCCCTAGAATTTTTAATCACGAGCCGCCACTGCGAGTACAAAGGTCTAATTACAAAGGTCATTGCCACTATAGATTCTGCCATAGAGCAAGAGGATTTAAGCTTAGTGACTGCGCACCTTTCCATATTAGAAACTAAAAAGGTTGCTCTAAGCGAAGTAAATGTTAAAATTGAGGCTGAAATAGAAAATAACATAATTTACTTTGAAGAGATTATTGATGACATAATTAAAGTATGCCACAGAGCAAAAGAGTTTAGCAGCTCAGTACAGTTAGAGACCAAGTCTAATAATGAAACACAACCCTCAACAAATGGTGTTTGTGAAGTTAACGTTAACAGATCTGTAGTTCAATTACCGAGGCTTGTACTCAAAACATTTTCTGGGAGTATTCAGGAATGGCAAGGATGGGCAGACAGTTTTCAATCAGCAGTTCATTCTAGTCAAGTGTTAAGTGCGGTGGAGAAGTTTAATTATTTGCAGTCCCTCTTGGAAGGGGAGGCATCAAAGACAATAGCAGGATTAGCATTAACAGAGGCTAATTATAATGTGGCTTGGGATATATTAAAGAAACGGTTTGGTAAGCCAGAGATCTTAATTAAAAGCCACCTCCGTGAACTTTTAGCTATACCTCCTGTTAATAATCCCAATAGTGTCAAGGAGTTACGGCAGTTATACGGTGAATTTGAAGTTAGAACTAGGTCCCTGGACAACTTGGGTGTAGGAATGGAAAGGTATGGTATAATGTTGGTTACTATACTGGAGTCTAAATTGCCTAGCTCAATTTTGCTTGAATTAAGTAGGGAACACTCTACAGAACATGTGTACATCCCCATTCAGCAGATGTTAAGTCTTTTAGGCACAGAATTAGCAAGACGAGAGGGAATTGAGTTTGCACAGTGGGATGTTAAACAAGGGGACAAAGGCAGGCACAGCACCAAAGTTTCTACTGAAAGGAATAGCCCAAGTACAGTGTCAGCTCTACATGCATCCTCTGAGAATAAATTAAAGGGAATCAAGGAATGCATATTTTGTGAAAGCAACCACAAGTCATATAAATGTGAGGTGGCTGAGGCTTTACCTGTTGAGGAGAGAAAGGACAGGGTAACTAAGTCCACAGCATGTTTTAAATGTTTTTTGAAAGGTCACAGAGCAAGGTTTTGTAAGTTTAAAATTTTGTGCAAAAAATGCCATGGCCGGCATCAGCCATTATTGTGTGGAAACACTCCTAGTAGGCCTACCCCAGAAGTAGAGATATCAGTGGCACATGCTACTGCTATGAAAGGGAGTAAAAGTAAAGGAAGATTATTGCAAACAGCTGCAGCATTATTAATTGGGAATGATGGAGAAGCTACAGTAAGAGTGTTGTTTGATATTGGTAGCCAATGTAGCTTTAGTAAGACCAGAATTTCCAGAAAATTGAAGTTTAAAGAACTTAAGAGGGAAAATTTAAGAATTTCTGGGTTTGGGGGTTCAGTTCAAAACCGAACCAAAGTTAAGAAGGTAGAAGTTCTGGTTAAGGAGTTGTTACCACAAAGTCCCACTATCAAGGTCCAAGCTGAAGAGATTGAGGAACGTTGTGCTCCAGTCACTATTTGTTTAGATATGGCATGTGTCCAAGAATTGCAAGTTAAAGAAATTAATTTGGACAATAATAAGTTTGGAGGAACAGACGATATTAGTCTTTTTATTGGAGCTGACTATTACTGGGACTTCATCACTGGTAATATTGTCCGCACATCTCGAGGTCCAGTAGCTAGTGAAAGTAAGCTAGGCTGGATGCTACATGGTAGCTATTGCAATGAAATGGAGGTTAAAGCTCTTTTTGTTAAGATTGAGGAGAACAGCCATGGTTTGGAAAGGCATTTGAAAGCCTTTTGGGAACTTGAATCCATTGGCATAAAAGACAAACCGGAGAAGCAGGCGAATACAGTGAACAGTGATGTTTTAGAGCAATTTGAAAAAGGGATTGGGTTTAGAGATGGTTGCTATGAAGTTGTCCTCCCTTGGAAGGATTCTTGCAAACCCAGTTCAAACCTTCAGCTAGCTAATAGGAGGTTGGAGACTTCATTGCACAGGCTAAGAAAAACGAGTTGTTGTTAATTGAATACAATGAGGCCATCCTAAGCTATGTAAAGGAGGGCTATGCTGAAAGGGTGCAAGGTGAACTGGTGAGCCAGGAGGCACATTATCTGCCACACCATGCAGTGTTACGGCGAGACAAAACTACCACCAAACTGAGGGTAGTTTTTGATGGCTCAGCCAAACCCAAAGGTGGTGTGTCCTTGAATGACTGTTTGGATGCTGGGCCAAATTTAAATGCAGATTTATTTTCCTTGTTACTGAGATTCAGGTTTGGCAGAGTAGCATTGACTGCAGATGTGAAGCAAGCCTTTTTGCGGATAAACTTAAAACCAGAGGACAGAGATGCAGTAAGGTATCTGTGGGTGGATACGAAAGACTTGTTGGAAAATGAACCTAAGGCTCAAGCATATAGAATGAAGTCAGTGTTGTTTGAACTCAGCTCTAGTCCATTTCTGTTGGCAGCTACTATGCAGTACCATTTTAAGAAATATTCTGAAGTCTATCCTAACACTATTGAACACATAAGGAAAAATTTTTATGTTGATGATTTGCTATGTTCCGTGGATAATACAGAAATGGCTAAACAGATATTCATGGAGGCTAGAGCTATAATGAGGGAGGCTGGCATGGAGCTTAGAAAATGGCGGACCAATCATTCTCAATTACAACAGTTTATGAGTCAGTCCTGTGTAGGACCTGATGCAGCAGAAAGTATTGAGGATTCTGGTATTAAGGAGTTGTGGGCAATAGACACAAAGGTGCTAGGCATTGTTTGGCAGCAAAGAGAGGATTTGTTTACCTTCAATGGGAAATCTTTAGTAGAGCTGGCTGAGAATGAGACAAGGTGGACAAAACGTACAGCTCTTAGTTTGGCTTCGAAGGTCTTTGATCCTCTTGATTCCTGGCTCCATTTGTGATAAAATAAAAAATTTGGTTTCAGAGCCTCTGGGAAATTGGGCTTGGTTGGGACTAAGAGTTACCTGATCATATGGTGGTAAGGTGGAAATATTGGTTCAAAGAATTGGCACATCTAGACATTGAAATCCCAAGATGGTACTTTGGAGAGTTGAACAATAGTCCAAACAATTTGGAGCTGCCCATTTTTTGTGATGCAAGTGAGGAAACCTATGCAACTTGTATTTATATAAGAGGCACATTCAAAAAGGAAGTAAGTTGCAGGTTGGTTGCTGCAAAGAGCAGAGTAGCACCTTTGAAAAGGCTTTCTATTCCAAGGTTGGAATTGATGGGTGCAGTTATTGTTAGTCGGCTTGCAGTTACAGTGCAAAAATCGTTGGCCCTTTATGAAATTCCAAGCTATTATTGGACAAACTCCACTATAGTTTGGCACTGGTTAAGAAGCCAGGCAAGGAAATGGAAACCATTTGTTGCCAATAGGGCGGAGGAAATTCAAGCACACACAGATCCAGAGCAATGGAAGCATTGTCCAGGCACCCAAAACCCAGCTGATTTACCAACACGAGGAATTTCAGTGAAAGATCTTGCACACTCAAGTTTGTGGTGGAATGGGCCAGAGTGGCTAAAACTTGAAAGTGAAAATTGGCCCTCTAATCAGCCTATTGTCAGAGAATGTCATGCTGAAGAAGAATGGGTGAGTGAGATGAGAAAATGCACTGTGAACAGTTGTCAAGTTATGCAGCAGGACCCCATATTGAGGCTTGAGGACATTAGCAGTCTGAAAATGTTGTTAAGAGTGACAGCATGGGTATATAGATTTACAGACAAGATTAAGGGAGAAACAAGAAGGGAAGGAATTCTGAACAGTAAGGAGATTCAGCAAGCCAGGCAATACTGGCTGGTATATGTGCAGAATGAAAAGTTTGGTGAAGAGAGGGAATTGCTCACCAGCAGTCCATTACAGGTTCTACCAACACATTCTGTTCTCAAGGGTTTGGATGTGTGTTTGGATCAGGATTTATTGAGAGTAGGAGGTAGACTACAGTTTTCTGGGCTTCCAGAGGAGAAAAGACATGCAATTTTGCTACCTTCTGTGGGGCACTTTGTGGAACTTTTGATCCTGGATACGCATCATAAGTTGTTACATGCTGGAGTTAGAGAAGTGATAATAGAGATCAGACAACAGTTTTGGATTCCCAAAATTAGACAAGTAGTAAAAAAGGTCTTGCATAAATGTGTGGTTTGCAAGCGTTGGAGTGCAAAGCCTTATTATGAAAAGGTGGCTCCACTTCCAAGAGAACGGTGTGTCTATACTGTCCCATTTGATGTAGTGGGAGTAGACTTCGCAGGTCCAGTCTATGTGTATGAGCAAGGGGAGTCTAACAAAGGTTATATATGTCTTTTCACGTGTGCTACCACTAGAGCAATCCATTTGGAGTTGGTAAGCAACTTAAGTAGTGATGTATTTCTTTTGGCCTTTAAAAAGTTTGTGAACAGAAGGGGTTTCCCAAATAAAATCATATCGGATAATGCAAAAACCTTCAAAATGGCTGCAAAGGAACTCCAAGAAGTTTGGTCCTTGCTAAAAGAGGAAGGATTCCAATCCTACTTTTCACACCAAGGGGTACAGTGGGAGTTTATTGTTGAGAGAGCACCATGGTGGGGAGGATTTTGGGAAAGGCTAGTGAGAAGTGTAAAGTGTCCATTAAAGAAACTTTTAGCTAATGCTCATTTGAGCAAAGAAGAATTCTGCACTATTTTGTTGAAGTAGAAGCAATGGTGAACAGTAGGCCTATCACTTTTGTTTATAACAGTATGCAGGATGCAGAGCCATTGACACCAAATCATTTTCTTTGTGGTAAACGATTAACATCAAGCCCCAGTTTGCCAGAAGACTTACAGCCTATCCAGAGCACTCAAGAAGAGTTAACCAGAAGGTTCAAGTACCTTGAAGAGCTACAAGATCAGTTATGGAAGAGGTGGTAGATGGAATACTTGCCAAAACTCAATTATTACCCATCAGGCAATGTAAAGGGCTCCAATGCAAATTGTATCAAGGTGGGAGAAGTGGTAATGATTGGGAATGAAAGACCAAGGCAATGCTGGAAACTTGGCATAATTGAAGAGTTGTTTGTTCGCAAAAACAATTTAGTTAGATCTTCACTGGTAAAGGCTTCAGGAGGAAAATTAAAGAGACCTATACAAAAACTCTATGCTTTAGAAATCAGCAAAAACACGGATAGTTAAGATGAAACACTTGAGTTACAGCCTCATGGAGAAGGCTTGGCTAAACTTGCAGAAGGTAATGACAATGATGTAGAGATGGATAGTATTTAAATACATATGTATTTAAATGCTATTTAAATATATTTGTATTGTAATACCTGTATTTATAAATACTTTTTTCGGCGTGTATTTAAATACATATTTAAATACTTTGAAAGAATATTTGTTATTTGAAAATACATATTTTTAAATACATTTCGCAAATACATTTCTTAGCCTAAACTGTCAGATAACAATTTGCGCCCTGAAACAAAATACAAAATCTTTCTAATCATCTAAGCCACCTGATCCAATCGTTACTAGATGGGCCAGTTGGTTGAATGCAGCGTTTTATTACGCAAGGCATCTTCCAAAAGTAAGACAGATTGTGGAAGGATTCGAGGGCAACGGGATCCTCGTTAAAAGAGTGAAAGCTGGCATCAAATCAGATGGGTTAGGTTTTCAGCTCTTACAGTTTCAAGAACAGTACTCTTTATTATGTTCTCTTTTAGAAAAAATTGAGAGCACAGATTTTACTATCAAAGAAGCATACGAAGCGGTCACTACCATATATTTTGGCGAAGATTATGTTAATATAAAAAATTATATCAAAAAGCGTTTGCAAACAAATGATATCAAGGCTATAATTTTGATGACCAGGAATGCTATATCTCCATCATTATACGTTCCACTGAAAACTGTCAACCTACCTCAGCATCAGTCGAAAGAAGTTTTTCGATTCTTCGAAAACTCCTAGCCAAAGACAGAATTTTCAAATCCGAAAATGTTAAAAACTATATTGCGGTGTTGTATAATGCAGATGTGGAATAATTGTATTTAAAGATGTTAACTGACTGCATGTGGAGTGTTGTATAATATATTAGTTTTATGAATCAATCAATAAATAGATTATACAATTTATCACTAAAATTACACAACTAATAGTTTGTAATCATGAAAATTGCTTTACAATAAGTCAAATTAGACCATTTAATGGTACATATTTATTAGGTCAATAAAGTCAATTTTGGAGGAAAATAAAGTCAATTTTGTTTTTGTTCTTAGGTCAATAAAAAATTGCCTTACTTATGAGTTATGCATATATGTTTATAAAGTATTTGAAATGTATTTAAATACATTTTTGATGTGATGTATTTAGTATTTAAATACATTTTGAAAATATGTAATGTATTTGGTATTTAAATACTTTTTTTAAGGAAGTAATGTATTTAGTATTTAATTACATTTAAAGTATTTTGTGCCCATCTCTGCAACTATGCCTCTTCGGTGGGGAGTGTTAGAAATTCTAGAAGAGGAAGAGCCATTGTTGTCCCAAGGCGATATGATGACTAAGCTGATTGATGCAGCATTGCTTGTATATATTAAGTTAAGGTGTATATTTATCCATTTCATAATTGTAAGGTTAGTGAAAAATTCACTTAATTTAGAGCTAGCATTTTTGGGCTCTTGTGGCATCATTGTTTGGGCACTCTTGTGGCATCATTTTTTGGGGGCACTGCGTGTCCTTCCTACTCGTTTGTTGAATGCGGCACTTACAGGACGTAGTCTTATAGAGAGCTCTCTTGCAATTCAGCTTGGTTGTTTAGATACAAGATTGTTGCATCGTGCAATGGTGCAGGTTGTGTGTTGTTGCAAGGTTTAGAAAGAAGACCATAAATAGTGCCACTTTTGTTTTTAATCTTAATTTTATGCAACTGAGGCCTAAGGTAGGCCCACATCGAGTCAGCAACCCTGAAGTAGGACCTAATAGGACCTCCAAGTCCGTAAGTTTTAGTCTAGCTTAACTTGGGCTGTAGGTTGAACTGGCCCTTCAGAGCTTGGCCGTTCAGGGCTCAGCTGGGATTCTGAACCCAATAAAATAAAATATAACAATTATTTTAGGCCACAATATAATCGAGTTATCAACAAACATGGCGATAACTTTAAAAGACAATACACAGACGGGAGGAAGAAGCAAATGTGGGACTTTTAACTTAAACTCCAAGACCATGAATTGGGAAGAAATCAGATCACACATAACCCAAATAGAGTGGAGAAGTTTTAGAGAATAAAACACCTGAGAAAATGCTAACAACCTTGGAAGAAAAGACGTTGAGAATTTTGGAAAAATATGCTTCGAAAGCACAGCCAAAAGGAAAGAACTGGCTAGAGAGGCAAAAGAGAAGAATATTCCGCAAAAGAAAGAGAGTAGCGACGAAGTTAGCTAATTGCGGAGCCAACAATGCCAGGAAAGTAATACAAGAAAAACTTGAGAGAATCGATAGGGAAATACAAACTCTGATAAAGGGCCATACAGAGAGGGAAGAGGAAAGGCAGTAAAAGCAATAAAGGAAAATCCAAAATACTTCTACAGCTATGCGAAAAGGAAAACAAAAACGCGCGCTACTATCGGGCCATTAAGGAAAGGAAATAATGAACTAACAGACGATCTAAAAGAAATATCTGAAACATTGAGAGCCCATTATGAATCGGCCTTCAGTACTCCAAAAAGTGACAAAGCGATACCTGACATAGATGCATTCTTCAAAGAGAAATTGCAAGGAGAATGTATAACAGACTTTGATTTTACCCCAGAAGATGTAGTGAGAGCTATAGGACAAATGAAATCACATTCAGCTACAGGTCCGGACAAATGGAACGCACTATTAATTAAAAATTGTTAAAATGAAATAGCTACACCCTTATACTGGATATGGAGAATATCCCTAGACACTGGGGAAATACCGAGCATCTTGAAAAGAGCGAACATTGTCCATATATATAAAGGAGGGGATAGATCTCAAGCAAAGAACTATAGACCAGTGTCCTTGGCGTCCTACCTCACCAAAATATTTGAAAGAATAGCCAGAGAGAAAATCTATGACTTCTTGGAGACATTGGAAAGATTCAAAGAAAATCAACACGGATTCCGATCAGGAAGAGCATGCCTATCACAACTTATAGAGCATTATAACAGTATCCAAGATGCACTTGAAGGCAATGAAAACTATGATGTCATATACACGGATTTTGCTAAAGCCTTCGACAAATGCGATCATGGTATAATAGCACATAAAATGAAACATATGGGAATAACAGGCAAAGTGGGAAAATGGATCTTCAACTTCCTCAGTAAACGACTACAGGTGGTCAAAATTCAAGGTGTATCATCATCAGAATCAAAAGTACGCAGCTCAGTACCACAAGGTACAGTGCTGGCCCCACTCCTGTTCATTATCATGCTAACAGACATAGACAGCGGAGTGAACAGCAACAGTATAATAACATCATTTGCGAACGATACAAAGATCGGCAGAAAAATCAGCGGCGACGCAAATGAAGTGGAGGCCTTGCAGAGGGACACGAACAAATATACACATGGTCAGAAGACAACAATATGACTTTTAACATTGAGAAATTTCAGCTCTTGAGATATGGTACAAATGAGGAATTTAAACAGACTGCATATTATGCTCCAGATAGACAAGAAATTCAGAGAAGCACGAAAGCGGTCGACTTGGGGGTAATAATGACCGATGATGCCAAATTCGAGACACAAATTCGAGACACCAACCTCCTTTGGACATCTACTCGCTGTTGAAGTAGAAATGCTGCCGTTGCGTGACGCATTCACTTCAGCAGCTATTCGAACACTATTATCCTTTCTGTTGCATTTGCTCAATAAAATCATGTATTTGTCTTCATTTTCCGAGGTCTTCCTTTTTCTCCATCGGCTTACTTTGTTCATTACACTTCCATTTTGCGAATGACGAGAGAGGGTTTTGCTCACCGTGGAGAATGAAACTCCCACTTTATTGGCTATTTGTCTCTGTGGTTCTTCATCAAGAAGGTATTAATTAATCTTGAGTCTATTTTCGTATGATATTTCCTTTGCAAGAGCCATTATACAGAGATATCCATAAGGGAAGGGCGCAATGTTACCAAAAATGTTCAGGTGCAGGTTTCACGAGTCAAATTACATTTTTGAAGGAAAATGGGATAAAATGTATAAATACAAATAACAGAAAAACATTTTAACCAATAACATCAATATTTCTGTAAACATTAACAATTATTTTAATCAAAACGTGATGTCACCATTAAATACAATTTCTTTCAATATTGATTAATTGCTCGTAAGTCTTCATTAACAAAACACCACATCTGAAAGATCCTTAATTGGACAGACATATCATTTTACTTCCTGTAACTATAAAAAGAATTAAAAGAATTCTATTATTATTACATAATCAGCATTTTAAAAAGTGTTTCCATAATTTTGAACGTCAGTGTGTGTGTGTGTGTGTGTGTGTGTGTGTGTGTGTGTGTGTGTGTGTGTGTGTGTGTGTAGTGACCTGTTAACGGTAGGCCGTATAATTAATTTGATTAGATGAATTAAAGAGTTGTTTGCTCGTTTGAGGGTCACCAATTTGATCTTTCGGTCAAAATTAATAAATGCCATTAATAAAGGAGATTAATAGGCTTCGTGTTTGTTTGTTTTTTGTTTAATTAGCAAAATATGAGAATAATTACTCACATTGTAAATAATTATTTCATTACAAACTATCCAATTACAATGAGAGAGTTTGTGATGAAATGTGCAAATATTATAGTTATCGAATGTTGAGAATTAAAGAAGGACAAATGTAAGGGGTTCCAAAAAACCTTAGCCCCCCCCATTTGCAGCTTACATGTTTACTTATATCGAAATAGTTTTTAGTGATTATAAAAATATATAAAATTCTTTATTTATTGCGCGTATTAAAATTACTCTAGCTGGTAAAGTGATAATATAATGGCTTCTCAATTAATTGGTGATTTGGAGAGGCAACGTGTGATAGATCGCATACGAGCAATAACATTTCGGGAAGCTCGTGATGCTGGAGCCACCTTTATAACCAGTGGCGGACTGGCTAGGCTGTCAGTCTGCCATGTGGCAGATGGGCCCCCCCCCTAGAAAAAAGGGAAGTTGGACCCCTAGACCTGAGGTAAAAAAAATTGGCAACCAATCTATTATACTCGTATATAAAGTTTAAATAAATATAAGTCAGTTGGGCCTGATGAGATATATCCTAGAATCTTAATTGAGGGTGTTGACAGTATTTCTATTTGTGTGCGGACGGGATGCCGAATGCACTTTCGCCGAAAGTCAGGAAGCCGAAGCCAAGACGCCGAAAGGACATGAAGCCGAATGGACATGAAGCCGAACAGACATGAAGCCGAATGGACATGAAGTCGAATGGACATGAAGCCGAATGCACATAAATTAATATCAAAATATACAATTGGAATATTTAAGAAATAAAACACTATCAAAGGATGATTTTTTAATTGTAAAACAATTATTTTAATAAATTAATATTAAAATATATAAATGGAATATTTAAGAAATAAAAAAACTATCAGAGGATGATTTAAAAATTGCAAGCTAATTCTCTTAGGAAAGCCAATCCTTCTTCTTTATTATACGAACTGAAAATGGATTTTATTCTTTCGTTAATGGCGTCATACTTTTTGTTAGGTTAGGTTAGGTTAGGTTAGGTTTGATGCTATTTATCGTTGCTCTCTCAAAGTCGACTGTTATCGAAGTTGGATTCAGAACTCGTCTATCTTTCAAAAACTGAAATATTTCGTCATACGTTCTTTCGTCCTTGTTGTTCGCAATGCAGTACACTAATGGTAAAGTTTTACTATCAGAAATAATTGCATGTATAGTATACAGTTGTTTTCCAACGGGGGCAGAATCAAAAGTACCGTCGCAAAATATATCCATATATATATATATATATATATATATATATATATATATATATATATATATATATATATATATCATGTCCATTCGACTTCATGTCCATTCGGTTTCATGTCTATTCGGCTTCATGTCTATTCGGCTTCATGTCTATTCGGCTTCATGTCCTTTCGGCTTCATGTCTATTCGGCTTCATGTCCTTTCGGCGTCTTGCTTCGGCTTCCTGACTTTCGGCGAAAGTGCATTCGGCATCCCGTCCGGCTACCATTTTATATTTTTAATAGTATATAAAAAGGCAAATGTATTAATAACTTCTTTAATTTGTTAAAATTATTGCAGGCTTTTAACCTTTGAGAAAGTAGCAAAAATTAATAAATTTACGTGCCTAAAATACAGTTTTGCCAACCTGCCTGTCACTGCGACATTTTTAACTTCATTAGTTTATTTAATATTAGTTGCCTCATGCTTCATTAAAATCAATTCCAATTTATCAAAGTAAGTCTCTTATTTTTGTTATTGCTGTTATATATGTATAATTATATTTTACCCATTTCTATGTCCATATATAAAAGATATATAGAGTTATGTATATATTTTATATAAAACTGCTATATACCTGCGGCAAAAGTAACGCCCTTTTAATAATTGTATCTTTATAGTTTTATAGAGTATAATTTTTTAGTTTTATATTGTATCATTTTGTTATTTTTTAGTTTTTACTGAGAAAGTACTTATTATTTTTCTTAAAATGCTGTATTTTTCTTCAAAACCTTATTATTTCTCTTAAAATGCTGTAATTGATTTATTTCCTTCAATAAAAGAGAATAAACTAAAAAAGGCGTTATTTTTGCCGCACCCGTTATATAAAGATAGATATAAAAATAAATAAGAAAATACATGTAATAGTATTGAGAAAAGATTAAAATACATTACATTACAATTACATTACAATACAGTTACAGAATACATATATTCATTCATTATAGTATAATTCAAGCATTGTTATTTGTTTTGAAATTTGTTGATCTTGATTATATTAAATGCAATTAGTAAATCAGATTACTTTATTAATTTTATTTATTTTTTTTTATATTTCAGGTAAGGAAATGGAACACATGAAACGGAAATCTGGAGCACAGAAACGGAAAGATAAACGAGAAGCAGAAAGAAATGATTCAGCAAAAAAGTGCAGGCCTATAACAGCATTTATGATATCAACACCTATATCTATATGTCAGAAAGAGGAAAGCGACTTACAGAGAAATTCAACTACAACTGTTCATGCTGATATTGTAGATCTAGGACATAAAGATGAAGGTATGCCTAACGTTTTTGAGACTGTAGATGCTGATTTTTATGATTCTGAATTAGCTGGTGGAATAACAGTAACTGAACCTAGGCCTGTATATGTACATAATCAAAAAGATCTAGTAGCTGATTTAGATAATGATGAGAATCAACCAACATTTAGACAGGATAAGCTCTTTCAGTATCCTGCACGAACAGATTTGAAATTTTTTTTCAAAGAGCATCCAATTCAGCCACATGATCATGATCTGCCATTTAATGTAAAGTTATATAAGCGAAAAATTATGGGTGACACTGTCTCACGACAATGGTCAACATATAATAAGAAGAATAGATCACTATATTGTTCATTTTGCTTGGCATTTGAGTCACCAACCTCTTCTAACCCATCTGCTTTTGTGCGAGGATTTAATGATTACAGACGCATTAGCCAGTGCTTATCAGAGCATGAATCAACTGATATACATAGCAAGCATGCTCAGGAATATATCAGTGTAGTAAATGATGGTGGTTTAGCTCGTTTTTTCGCTGCATCATTGCAGAAGCGAAAAGATGAAGTACTAAAGCAGAGAAATATTGTTGCCAGAGTTGTAGATATAATAACGATGTTAGGTAAACAAGCTCTTCCTTTTCGTGGACACAGAAATGAGTCAGCATATTCTCTTCTTGATGAAACAGAAAATCATGGAAATTTCTTGGCTACTGTGCAATTGATGGCAAAATATGATCCTATTATGGCTTCTCATGTTTCCATGGTGAAGGAAAAGTCTGAACAACGATGTGAAAGATTGGAAAAACAAAGAAAGGCAGAAAGTAAAGGTCGTGGTAGTCTTGTCACATTCTTCAATAAAACAACCATCTCTTCTTTGACCCAAATTATGAAGAATATGATACAGGAAAAAATTACTCAAGAAGTTGCTGAGGCCAAGTATTATTCCATACAAGTAGATTCAACCCAGGATATTTCATCAATTGATCAATTTAGTATTGTTATTCGATATGTACTAAATGGTACTATCCATGAATGACTGCTTGCAATTGTTTCAAGCAATGATGATACAGGGCAGGGACTTTTTGACCTATTAAGTGAAACATTACAACGTCTTGAAATAGATCTGAAAAACTGCTTATCAGAGAGCACAGATGGCGCTGCAAGCTACCATGGACAATATAATGGCTTACAGAGTAAAATTGCTGATGTAGCTGATCAGCATGTTCATGCATGGTGCTATGCCCATGTACTCAATTTAGTAGTTACTGAAACCACGAAGTGTTGTGTACCAGCAGTTTCCTTCTTCAATTTACTCCAGAATTTAGCAAAATTTGTGAAGGTATCATATAAGCGAATGGCCATCTGGATTGAAGTTGTTGGACATCATCTGGGGAAAGAAAAGATGAAACGATTAAAGCTAATTGGTGAAACCAGGTGGTCAGGGAAGTCCAATGCAGCAACTACTATATTTGGAAATTTTGACGAGATATGTATCAGTAATTTTGTGGATCTTCTGACATGTTTATCCATTATTCAAAGCTCTAACAATTTTGATGCAAAAACAAAACAGGAGCAAATGTTTTACTGTTTAGCCTTCTAGAATTTCAAACAACATTGACAGCATTCACATACTTATATATCTTTCAAATTACAGCCCCTTTGTCAAGCTATCTACAGACAAGTGGCTTAAATATGTTTACTGTATGGAATATGGTAGAAAAATCCATTACAGATTTGAAGAAAGGATCAAGAGAATTTGATAAAGTATATAGTCAGGCTTTGAAATTTGCCAACAAATCCAATGAGCACATTGCACAATTCAATAATGATGAAAATCAAACAGTGAAAATTGATTTTGTAAAAACTGAGTTACCAATCAAGAGGAAACATAAAACAAAGAGAATGGCAGATGAACTAGCTGCTGATGAAAAAAACACATCTGATTCTTTGTCAGACTATCGTGTACGTGTGTTCAACTTGGTAATGGATCGTGTTGTACAATCACTGGAATCCCGTTTCATTGACCATAGACAACTATATAAGGATATGTCATGCCTCGATCCATCAAATTATGAATATATTACTAAAAATGGTCTTGAAGAAGAAGCATTGGAAGGTATTCTTGAGCTTGCTCCAGGGATAAATAGAAGTGAAGTAAAATTAGAATTGCAGTCTTTTGCATCGAACTTTGAAATATTTAAGCTTTTGCTGAATGATGATAATGCAGAGAGCAGCAGTAAAATGAATTCATGCTCTAAATATTGTGGCAATTGTCCATCATGTGTTCTGTATATTCTTGCATCAAACAGACTTAATGACAAGGCATATGATAATCTTTACCAAATGTACAAAGCTATCTGTACACTGTCTGTGACTCAAGTTCAGTGTGAACGGGCATTTTCTAAGCTTAAAACAATAAAAACAAGATTACGAAATTCTTTGTCGGAGGAGAATCTGGAAGCATACATGTTGATGTCTATAGAAAAGATCACGTTGGATGAGTTAGACATGGAAACTATAATAGACCGATTTGCAAACAACTCGAGTAACGAACTTAAAAAACTACTCTTAGTATAGCATGTGTGTATGTAGGTGTGTAGGTATATGCAGGCAGTACTTGTAAAATATTTGTACGTATTGGTAAAATAAGTTTATAAAAAAATATTAACTTTTTTTATTTAAACAAACTTAACTCATAAATAGGCCTATTAGGATAGGACTGGAATTGAATTATGTAATGGGGTTATGGGCCCCCTGACCCCTTTGGCAGACAAAATTTTATGAGCCAGTCCGCCACTGTTTATAACACGGTCATGGGTTGCCAAAAAGTTGCGAAGAGGTGAGGACTTCGTCAAAAGAAATTGGAATAAAACTTTGGATGAATGTGAAATGGATACGAGCAAATCTGGGCGCCCAAATTTGCCACTCTCTCAGGAAACAGAGGACATCATTGAAAGCGGTACACGTAAGCGGAAAAACAGCTGTGTTAAACTTTCTAGAGAGATCGAAGTGTTGAGAGGAGTAGTATAGCCGAAAAAGGGGAGAGTGCAAGAATGTTGCAGGTTATTATGTAATGTTGCAAAGGGGGTGGGGTGTTGCAAAGGGGGGTGGGGGGGAACTTGGAGGCGGCGTTATCCCCCAAGAGAAAGGAGGAGGAGAGAAAGGAGGAGAGGTGTTCACCTGGCAGGAGCCAAGTGCACATTAAGACTTCAGCCGAGTTGGCGTTGTTTTATAGGCTCCTAATCAGCCAGTTGGCGTAAATGGCTTGAGTTGCCAGATACCGCGATACCATTGTATACATTATTATAGACTCCTAATCAGCCAGTTGGCTGTAAATGGTTGTCAGATACCTCTTTTTAGCAGTATTATTGTATACATTATTATTATATACGCCTAATCAGCCAGTTGGCTGTAAATGGCTTGAGTTGCCAGATAGCGCCATGTATTCATTTAATCGAAGACAGAGTTGCCAGATACCATTGTATACACTATTATAGACTCCTAATCAGCCAGTTGGCTTAGAAGGCTTAAATATTGCCAGATACCGCAATACCATTGTATACACTATTATAGACTCCTAATCAGCCAGTTGGCTTAGAAGGCTTAAATATTGCCAGATACCGCAATACCGTTGTATGCATTATTATATTTCGAATACCGGTAGTAGAAGGCATAACAATTAAGTAAAACAACATTGCATCATTCTGTTTATTATAAATATAGAAAATAAATATACATTTGAGGAATATGCATATAACAGTACAGGAAATATATACACACAATTATGGATATATATAAAATAAAATATACATTTCAAATAAATATACACTTCAATAGAAATATGTACATAACAGTACAGGAGAAATATCACGCAATATATATATACCGGGTGTTTCAAAAGTCCCTCACTAATTTGATTTTCAATTTTCTTTGCAGCTAATTGACCAACGACGTTCATCTTGTGGGAAACTCTTACTCAGTAGTTGAGATTTGTTTGAGTCTACATTTGAAGTTTTGCTCCGTTTTCTTCTGCTACCATGCTGACTCTAGAGTAGAGGTGTAAAATCGCTGCATGGCAGGAGGTTTTTCAATCTGTGGTCGAAGTGCAGCGACGATTCCGGGCAGTCTACGGACAGCATTATGCACCGGATAGGAACACCATCGTCGCCACCCACCGGAAGTTTATGGAGACCGGATCCGTAAAGGACAAACCACGATCAGGAAGACCTCGAAGTGGGCGGAGTGAGGAGAATGTCGAAACTGTCCGTGAGGCGTTTACTCAGAGTCAAGGAAAGTCCATTCGGCTAGCTGCTGCGGAACTAAACATCAGCGCGACATCTATCCAACGGATTTTGCGGCGTGATCTCAAGCTGTATCCGTACAAGATCCAGGTGGTTCAGAAGCTGGAACCTCAAGACTACGATTGCCGGGTGGAGATGTGTGAGATACTGCTGCATCACTACGAAAGAGACCCATCGATCCTGGAGCACATGTGGTTCAGCGACGAAGCTCTCTTCCACCTTTCTGGTCGCGTCAATCGGCACAACACCCGCATCTGGGGAACTCACAATCTTGCGGAGATCCGTGAACATGAAAGGGACACGCCGAAATTGGTCGTCTGGTGTGCCATCTCCTCAGCTGGGCTGATTGGTCCGTTCTTCTTCCGGGATCAAGATGGAAATTCCGTGAACGTCAACGGAGACAATTACCTTCGTATGCTTCAGGAGTTCTGCATCCCCCAACTGTCAGCTGTAGCTGACATGCAAGAAGTCATTTTCCAGCAAGACGGTGCCCCTGCTCATTACTCTCGTGAGGTTCGCTCATTTCTGAATAAGCAGTTCCCGGATCGGTGGATTGGTCGCCGTGGTCCCATCGAATGGGCTGCTCGCTCGCTCGCCTGATCTTACCCCATGCGACTTCTTTTTGTGGGGCTACATTAAGAGCAAAGTGTACGCCACCAAGCCGCGAGTCCTCCCCACACTAGAAGAACGGATCAGGAATGCGTGTGCTTCTGTTACTCCCGAAATGTTGTCCAATGTCGGCCAAGAATGCGTAAAACGGTGGCTCGCTTGTTTCGAAAAAGACGGTGCCCACGTTGAGGTGTACCAGTGACTTTCCAGTAGATTATGAAGCCAAGTTTGATGCCACCAAAATTCTCATGAATCGTAGACTCAGCAATCAAATTGTCATTTGGTTCCTCTTGTAATTGCTATTTTAATAAAATTTTAAAAATAATGAGGGACTTTTGAAACACCCTGTATATATATATATATATATATAAAACACAAATCAATAGAAATATGCGTATAATCAGTAGAGGAGAAATGTCAAGCAAAATATAAATACAATTCACTTTTTTTTCAAAATACTAAACTCGGTCTTAATCGAGTTTACAATTACATCATTATTGCTCTGCATTACGCAGTATATGCGGCTTAATAATATTTCACCGCTTTAAGTATAGGGAAACCTGTACTCGATATGAAGGGCTTTCATATCGTTCAATACTATTTTTGTTCCCACTTTACAACCGGTTGGTAAGTCATCTTTAAATACGTCTAGAATACAATCAAAAGCACGCACAAAGAGTTCATCGTTAGCTACATTATTAAACACAAGTTTATAAGAACGCTTTTCCAATCGAGGGTTTATTTCTACCGACTCGAGCTTTTCAATCGTGAACTCACTCAACATAGCGGCAATTGAAATAATCTTCTAAATCGTTACGACAACTGCGCGTTATATAAAGAAATAGTTCTTCAGGGTGAACGGTGTAGGTGAGCTCAGCCTTGTACCGATCAATTGCTTTGTACCAAAGTTCATGGTATTTCAAAGAGTCTAAACTTTTTAAATAAACGTCCAGCTCTAGACCATTCTCACCAGTCCTACACTCGGTAAACCCATCGAGCAGAGCGGTGTATGCGTATTCAAGTACTGTATCAAAATAAAGCATGTCCGTAACACGCGCGTCTAATATAGGTTTCAGCTTACGGAATCCGACGATTTCAAACATTCTGTCGAGGATGAAACGGTTTCGCGTAGGAATAAGAGCGTTATTATCAGAAGCATTCTTCCACATCAGCCTTATATCAATGCACGGCCGATCGTTATTTATACACAACGTACATACAACGGCGTATGAGGGTGCGTCACTAATCTGCTCTCTTCTTGTACCTACGTTAGCAGGTATTTTATAACGATCTTCACTCCACTTCTCAACTATCACAAAGATTCTATTCATCTCCTCGATACTTAAATAAACCCGTTTGTTTGTCGGTCTACATTCCGTTTCCAGTACATAGCTAATGGTACCGGAATTACGCCCGAACACGCGCAACGATTTCGTCACGCCATCGTACGAGGCGTTGAGAATGCTGCTCAAAGGAAGTTCCATCGTATTCGAGGAGCGCACGTCCACTTGGCTCAAGCTCTGAGATAACTATGAGCCGTGTGAGGCACGCAGGTAGGCAGGAATGGTTCGACGGGCGGCTGACTCGATGATACGTGAATGGGCTTGTTCCGCGAGTCGAATTGTTGTACCGGTACAAGAATATCACTACCAGCCTACGCACCAGACAGTTTGGATAAGAACTAGGAACATTTTATGTTTTACTAAACATCTCCACACTCCGGCGCACTATTTGAGAGGAACATATGTTCATATTTTTCCTTTCTGCCCATCAAACGATACTCGTCTCTAAACTCTGTTAAAAATTCACGCAGGGCACTAGCCACAACCTCACTACGAACCTCATCATGATATACGTTAATATAGTGATAAAAATACTTAAGATTGCCCATGATCACGAGATTCACATTTTCAGTCGTAGGGTATGAGTAATCGACATGGTGTAGCATGACGTAATACCGCTTGTCACACCACCCATCAGCAAGACTCATTATCCATACCTGCTGCTTCTCTTCTGCACGCGTTGTTTCTTTTACTTCACGGTGTATGTGAGACTTTATAAAGTTTAGCTCTGCAGTATACTTCAGCACATCGTCTGTGCAACGAAAGCCTTCAACGGTATCACCAGAATATCCGTAGAGTATTTGTACATCTTGGAACTTCGCACAATCCAATGTGTTTTTAAAAGAGGCATAGGAGGGATAAATAGGAAGTTTTTCGGTATCCACCACATCCTGGCACTTTACTGAATACCATTACGTAAACGTTGTACAAGCAATATTAAAGGTAGCCATTTGAATACACGTCTGATCTGAATACACGTCTGATCTCTCGGGCTTACTGCGGTCGACTGACCACGCAGGGATTCCCAGATAGTAGCATGACTCACGGTCTTACAGTGGGCGGAGCTTAGAACTTTCACCTACACACACACACACACACACACAAAGGAGAAAGTGAAACGCTATTTGAAACATGATTTATTTAATAAACGAGATATTCAAGTTATATATATTTACAAATACGATTTAATAAACGAGATATTCAAGTTATATATATATATATTATTTACAAACAGATACGATTATATACAAGACGTGTGAGTTAGAAGCATCATTGGTATCCAAAGGGTACGGTATCATAGGTACCAGGTAACTGGTAACGTTTTCTATAGGTGTTACGGCACACCATCGTACCCCTAAGTTCCTTCACGCCCCCCAGCTTCTGCGCCCGAAAATTGTGGGTGCCTACAATTAGTTGGTGAGGTTGTTCATCCAAACATACTAGATCCTTCAACGACTCAAAGTTAACAACCTCCCGATTCGCATGGTTGAGCGTAATACCCTTTGCCTTCACGATATATTTCATTTCCTCCCCCCCCTGACCCGTACCCCATAAGTCTTAGGTCCTGTTGAGGCAAAAGAGTCGGCGTATGCGTTGTCCCCATACTCATCCTTGATCTCATCAGTGAGCTCGCCGAGGAACTCCCCAATAGTGGGCATGTATTCACCCTCCCTCTCTGTGAATATCACGCTATCTGTATCGGCATACAATACTCTCCGCCCAAGAGAATGCAATAGGCCCCAAAGTTTTATACGTGCGTAGGCTGTTGTGAAGCTGGCCACAGGTATGTTTGTAACCCTTGAGGTATCTGTGGCAAATTCAGTGTTGTTGTACTTTATTACGTAAGTATTACCTACATTTACGATCTCCATGACCTCTTTATCGGGGGCATTGGCATAATCCCAGACATCGCTATAACTTTGTGCCAAATGAATGCTCCCTCTGCCGGTATTCTGCGCAAATTTTCCCCATAAACTGTTTAGACACAACTTTGCATTAAAGCGCTTGCCAGGATTCTTTACAATTTGGACACGATCAAGTTGTATACCTTCGCGGTCGCGGTAACGTTGAATATAGGCAGACTTTTCATCTTCGGTATCAACTCCTCGCGGATACCCTGATGCCTCAACCTTATCCTTCAAAAAGGTGTTTATATATGGTGTGAAAAGGTTGGGTAGCTTCTGAAACCTCCACACCTCATGTATCTTCAGTATTCTATAACCATGGCGCATGGCTAGGGCCAATTCAGGACTTGTATATACGCCTCTGATCTTACGCTGGTGGGGTATATGGTTACATTCGCCGTTATCCTCTTCCGCGCACTTCACGCACAGGGGAAACATGAGCTTGTCGTCGATAACGACAGGTAAGATTGGCATCCATAATTTGCGTGGGGGAGTACGTCTACGAAAGAGAGCCCAAAGTAACGATCATTCAAATTTTTTGAAAATTCATTGATGGATGGTAGGCTAGGTCCCACCAGTTTCTCAGGAGCGCCCACGGGGTACGGATTGCTCTTCATCACGTATGGGTATAAAGAACAGAAATCGTAGTAATGGAACTTCACGCCCTCCGTAGGTGGGAAGTATAGTCTGAAAGGATTTCTACGTCCTCCAAACAAGCTATCATCACATTTGAGAGGATCCAGCACCATTGAACGCTTGATCGCTTTTATTTCCTCACGGTACACCTCGTCTGTCTCCATCCGTGCATCATATTCATGCTCCCACAAGTCTTTGTGAGTGAACTGTGATCCTATAAGTTGATCGCGGGTGCGGGTCGATGCAAGACAGTCGGCAGGAGACCTACCGTGGATATCTCCGGTGATTCCGCACTCAGGACGGGGGCATCCATGCCACCAGCAACCGTTAAAGGAGTACACAGTCTTCACACCAGTGACACGGTTTTCACTTAACCCATCAACCCAAAAAACACGTCCATTAATCTTAATGGGTACTTCACCCGTGTTGCGGGCGTGCTTTATGTATACACCTGTCTGTTGCTGTAGGTGTATGAGCCAGTAAATAGCCTTGTGCCCGTAACTGCGGGGATTGTTTCGGTGAATAATGGCTAAGGTGTCTTTCGGCATGAAGTTATTCTTGAACACCGTAAACATAATGATGCGATGGTGG